>BSBM01000124.1:6302500-6482500 GCA_027924585.1 Larix kaempferi | reverse complement strand
TAAAAACTATTAACATTTAATATTAATGTTTCTCAAACTTACTTCAAATTCAACCTTGGATTGAAGTCAACCATTTAATGTTTTAATATTAACATTAACATTTAATTTTATTATGGATATTAAATTAACATTTAATCTTATTATTAATATTAATTCTATTGTTAAAATGATATTAATCTTAAACATTAATATTCACAATAACATCAACATCAACATTTAATATTAATGTCAATGTTGAGGTTGAAATCCAATTAATTGTTAACATTTACTTCATTTAAAAATATAAAATTAACATTTAATATTAACCAAAGTTAACGATGTTCTTCTCTAAAGTTAACATTTAATACTAATCAATATTAATAATTAAACTATTAACATTTAATATTAATTTCTCTCAACCTTGCTTAAAACTCAACCTATAGTTAATAATCTTCATATATTCAACCAAAGTCAACCATAAAGAACCATGGTGTACAATGGTCAACCATAGTCAATGAAATTCAAACAAAGTCCACCATGGTCAACCAAAGTCAACCACAATTAGCCATGTTCAACAAACGTCAACCACTCTGAACCAAAGTCAACCATGGTCAACCAATGTAAACCATTATGAACCAAACTCAACCATGGTCAATTAAGGAAAACCATGGTTAACCAAGGTCAACCGTAGTCAAACAAAGTCAGCAATGGTCAACCAAAGTCAACAATGCTCAACCAAATTCAACGATGGTCAACCAAAGTTAACCATAGTTAACGATGGTCAACCAAAGTCAACAATGCTCAACCAAATTCAACCATGAACAACCAAAGTCAACCATGATTAACCAAAGTTAGCTAAAGTAAACCAAAGTCAGTCATGGTCAACCAAAGTGAACAATGGTAAATGAAAGTCAACCATGGTCAACCAAATTTGACCATGGTAAGCAAAAGTCAACCATGGTCAACCAAATTTGACCATGGTAAACCAAAGTCAACTATGGTCAACCAAAGTCAACCGTGGTCAACCAAAATTCAACCACTGTTAACCATTGTAAAACAAAGTCGATCATGGTTGGCCATGGTTGACTTGGTCAACCAATGTTAACCATTTTAAAACAAAGTCGACCATGGTTGGCCATCGTTGACTATGTCACCCAAAGTTAACCACGGTAAACCAAAGTGAACCATTGCCAACTAAAGCCACCCATGGTCATCTATAACTATAGTTGACTTTGCTTGACTTTGGTAGAGTTTACTTGACCATGGTTGTCTTTGGTTGACCATTTGACTTTGGTTAACCATGGTTGAATTTGGTTGACTATGGTTGAATTTAGTTGACCGTGGTTGATTTTGGTTAACCATGGTTGACTTTGGTTGACTATGGTTGAATATGTTCCTAATTGTTGACTTTGGTTAACCGTGGTTAACTTTTATTAAACATGGTTGGCTATGGTTGAAAATTGTTCACTCTAGTTTTTCATGGTTGACCACAAACAAAGTCAACCATGGTTAGCCAAAGTCATTGATAGTCAACCATGGTCGACCCAAGTGAACCATGACCAACCAAGATTCAACCAAATTCAACCATGGTTAACCAAAGTGAATCATATACAACCATGGTCAACCGTTGTCAACCAAAGTCAACCATGGTCAACCAAATAATATTCTTATAAGAATTTGGTTGTGGTCAATCAAATAATTATAAGTCAACCATGGTAAACCGAATAATATTCTAATATGACATTGGATATGGTCAACCAAAGTTTACCATGATCAACCATAGTCAACTATGGTTTCTCATAGTTGACCACAACCAAAGTCAACCACGGTTAGTGTAACATCCCAAAATTTCACAAAAATTTAAAATTTTTCAATGTAGCTTTTAATGCCTATATTAACTGTGTGGGATTATAATAAATGCTTCTATGATGTCATGCTATAATAAATGTTTGAAATGATCATAAATGTATTGTTTGCGACATGATAATTAATATCTACATTTCTATGCTATTGAATGTTCTTCTCATCTTAGCTACATTTCTTATGTCAATGTTCAATCGATATAATGTTATAAGTGCTAATTGTTGTTCTTCTGTTTGATGATGAAGGGGTCCTATGGGAACCCTGAGGATTACTTAGAATTAATGCTAAAGCATTTGCACCTTCCTTTTTCGCAGATTACAGGTAAGAGAGTAAAAATGTTTTCGCAGTGTGAAAGAATAACTTCTATCTCACTTCATAATAAAATTCAGTGTCATAGAGTTAGCTTGGGGTATACTTCGGGTGAGATCTTTCAGATTGGTCATCAAGCATTCTTTATACAAATCTAAACTCTAAAGTTCTTATTGTAATTCATTGCAAATCTTGTGTTCATACACATTATATGAATAAGATATTATGGATATAATGACTTGTCTAAGTCTATGATAATGAATTATAAAATTCAACCACCTACTTAGGTCATATTTAACATATCAAGAAATATCTTACAAAAGGACTAGTCTTTAGCCTTTATACAACGATTAGTGACCAAATTTAAGTTGCAAAACAAAGGTCAAATATGAAATATAATTTATATGCCAAAACATGCATTTCTATAGTAACTACACTAGATATTGTTGATGTATATGTAACTTCAGAATGTATTTCACATATATGTATATTGTATTCCTATAGAGATGTTATTATTCCTCTATACATAAATGTCGTCATGTATATTGTAAGTGTTGTAACTTATGCTTGATGGGTTATTAGACCACCTTGTTGGGGTCGGTCCTGTATAATTCATGTGGTTCAAAGGGTTATTAGACCACCCTATTAGGGGTCGACCATGTGGGTCAAAGGGTTATTAGACCACCCTAGTGGGGGTCGGCCCAGTCAGCATTATGTTAAGTGGTTAAGTTGAGGCTGACCTAGTTGAGTAAAGGTCAAGTCAAGTTAGTGTATAAATAGAGAGTGTGTCTCTCTCATTTTACACATTCTACTCTCTCACTCACACTTTGGAGAGTGGTGCACTTGTGGAGGAGGAGGCTCTGCTACTAGGAGAAGACTATCTCTTGTATTCTGGTTGTATCATTGCTCTATCTATCTCTGAGGAAGTTATTGGGGTTTTTCACCTTTATGGTTTTCCCCAAGTAAACTCTGTGTCTCTTGTGTGCTTGCATTATTGTGTCCATGATTGATATGTTGTAGATTTTCTATACATGTTGTTCTTTCAGTTAAGATCCTAGATCAGATTGAAGTAAATTCTGAAAATTTAACATGGTATCAGAGCTAGCCTGAAAGAAGGCATGATATGGCATGTATGACACTTGTTGCACTTATGATGTTAGGGCTTGATATAGCAAAAACCAGTCATCATAGCACTTTCGCTATAAATCTGTTTTGGAAATGGTTTTGGATCTGAAAATTTTACAAGTCAAATATCCGATCCCCATGTACCTTGTGTCCAAAGGAAAACCTCTAATGCATTGTACTTTGTGATTTATCATCTGTACAATATAGGGTTTCTGCCTCTTCCAGATCTGAGTCAAAAAAAGGTGACCTTGGAAAAAAGGTCATAACTTGGGCTAGGAAGCTCGAAATGCAATTTTGTAAAAAGTGACAGGTAGTACACAGATTGTACTATCTCAAAAAACGTTTTCAGAGGCCAAAGTTGAACTAGTGACACGTGGCATTCCGTACAAGTTCTCTCTCCTATTTTATCCCATAAACAGATCACGTTACGACACTTGGCATAACTCTCTCTCAGAGAATCCAATTGAGGTCATAATTATCGGGATGGAAAGATGATAGGTCAAGCTATCTCAAGAAAATGTTTTAGACCCTATGGATTGAAAAGTTTAGAGTTACACTAGAAACAATCAGGCATATATTTCTGTCAAAACAGAATTATTTTTGAGCACCTTAATTCATGGCTTCCGAAATTTAGGGTTTCGGATAAAGTTGGAATTTTTGTAATCGGAGACCATGGCTGAATGCTACTCATCAAAATCAAAATTTAGAGACCAAGATCAGAATTTTTGGTTGGGCAGAAGGTCGAGCTTGATTAGACCCTAGTTCGGGACTTTGATCAGAAAAGTGGAAAATTAGGGCTTTTGCAAAAATGGGAATTTTTGAAATCTGTGACCACGACTGGAAGATCCTCATAAAAATAGAAGCTTAGAGATTTGGATCAAACCTTTTGATTGGGCAGAAGAGTGGGCTTCATCAAACCCCAGTTCAGGGTCACATCCAGTGAAACTAGAAGTTTCAAAGGCAAAATTGAGGAGTGAAACTTTGCAGTTTTCAAATTTTGAATATACCAACTTGATTAGCTCATCAGGGCACATATTTCTATCATTTCGGAAGTTTGAAATTCAAAGTTTGAATTTTTGGGGTTTCTTTGACAAACCCTATTACAGCTCCATATCCAGTTCCTACAAATCAAGTGGATTGGGTTAATCCTAGAAGAGGATAGATTGGTCACCTTCATAAGTGAAGAAGTTCCTATTTCAGAGGGAGATGAGGCTAAGGCCTTTCATAAGAAGATTACAAGCAATCTTGACAGGTATGGCTTACAGGTATGTTTTGAATTCTGTTCATAGTTAAGCTTATGATATGTTTGTCTTCATATCATTACAGTACAATCTTGATTAATTACTAGACTTGTCGTATTACCTTAATAGAAGATATTCATTGATTAAGGTTTTGGCACTTATGATTGTATTAATGCATTATGGTGTTGTATGAGGTTTATGTTGTCTGCTCACACAAAAGGTACACCAAGAAAGACAAATCATGTTCTACTTCAAGAACATATGATCATTGTGACATGAAGACAAAGTTTCATCCATTGTCATGGATTTCATAGAAGAACTACTTCCAAGGTATGTATAACTTGGTCCTACAATGGTTAACCTATGAGACATGCAGGGTACTAGCACAAGTCACTGAAGAGAACCAGAAGACATTATTCGGGTATGTTAGACATAACTAGCTAGCATGCTAATCCAGGTATGTTTTTCCTATATCAAGCTAGAATCCTACCTTGTGTTAGGATCTTATACTGTTGTGTTGTTGATAATGATTATTCATGAAGTCATAGGTTTGAATAGTCATGGTTGTGTGCATATTATGCTTTGTACCATAATTGGTGATGTAACTAATCAGAAGAGTCCTATGATAAAATAAGAATATGCATGAGTAAAAGAAGACTTCCCTGAAACCTTGAATACTAATGTTTATTATCTCTTAATGATCATGACTATACATGTTTAAGATTATTGTGTTTTGATAGTATTAAGATTATACTAACAAATGTGTGATTATGTATGAGACCTCAAGGATAACACAATGATGATACTAATAAGCATGCATATTGATTAAGGATGGATGTAAGTTCAAGGACAGGTAATCCAGGAAGCAAAAATCAAGAGGGAGCACACTCCAGTTGTTCCTGCAAGAAAGCAAAGGAGCACACTTCAGTAGTTTCTGCAAGGATGCAGATATTCAGAGGGAGTTGACCACTTCTCACAATCCACATTAGAATGGAGTTGCAAAGATTCAGAGGGAGTCCACCTAGCAACCAAACAAAGATAAGTATTTGAATTGTCATTTCTTACATAATGTTATTCAGTGATGTATATGCTTATGTTCCTAGAATTAGGTTGTGTATTATGCATATTAGAATAGTTGCATTGATGAATAGTATACTACTAATATACATGGGTAAGTGGCCTATGGCACTGTACAACATTCCATTGCTACTTATCTAGAATGAAACCTCTTTGCTGACATGTTAGGAGTTGTGCACACTCTTAAAAATGTTCTGGTAGAGATTGGAAGGCATCTAGAAAGATTATGGAATATGGATAAATGTTGTATTGAAGCGTTGGCTAAGATAATTGCATGACTGTATGACATATTTCCTTATGTGTAAGAATTTGTTCTGAAAACTATGAGATGTTTTCTAATCATGCAATTTAACTTGTTGTGTAGGAAATATCGTATACCATCACCTACAAAAGAAGGACTACAACATTTGTTCAGCAACAAAATTATCTATTGGAGATATTGAAGTTCCCAGGATATGGGAAGAATGCCATGATCCATCAATCATGAAGAATGATGTTTGGGATGTAGTCCCAAGACCTAAAGGAAAGTTTGTTATGAATCCCATATGGATCTATTAGATCAAGCATGTTGTAGATGGAAACATAGAGAAATATAAAAGTGATGAAACTGAAGATACACCAGATGGATTCAAGACAACTTTCTTTAATGGTGTAGTTGAAGAAGAAGTGTATGTGGAGCAGCTAGTTGGTTATGAGACACATGACAGGGAGTCATATATGTGAAGAACTTGGTATGGTAGGATAGAAAGCTTTCTATCCAGTTTGGGCTTTACCAAGAATAAAGCGGATTCCAACCTTTACTACAAGGTTGAGGAAGGCAATCCAGTGATACTACTATGTGGATGACCTATTTGTAATAGTTGAGGATAGATTGATTGCCGACATGCAGTGGAAGCTTACTACCGAGTTCGAGTTGAAGAAATTGGGGATGATGCACAATTTGTTTTTGGCATGGAGGTGTGGTAGAGTGTAGATGGAATCTTCCTTGGACAAGGGAAGTATGCAGTAGAGATCTTGAAGAGGTTCGGGATGATGGACTGCAAGGCTATGGCCACACCTATGGCATCAAACCTGAAGCTTCTGTGTGATGCTTCATTTGAGCCGGTTGATATCACTATGTATCGTTAGATGATTGGGTCCTTGATGTACCTGACGAACATGAGACCAGATATTTCCTTTGCGGTGAACACATTGAGCCAGTCCCTGACAGATCTGAGGAGTGTTCACCTGGTTGTTGTAAAGCATATTCTGAGGGGTACAGTTGATTATGGGCTCAAGTATGATGCGAATCAAAATTTTAACCTGCAGGTTTATGTTGATTCAGATTGGGTAGGCAGTGCTGTAGATAGGGATCAAGTGTGATGTCTTGGTTTAGCAGGAAGCAGTCCTTCGTAACACTGAGTATAGTCAAAGTAGAGTATGTTGCGATAGATGAGCAGGTTGCAGATGTATTGACCAAGCTGTTGGCCAGAGTGTAGTTTGAGTACTTCAGAGAGAGTCTTGGTGCACTTCAGATCAAGGTTCCTTCCAAAGGGAAGTGATGAGTCTGAAAGATGCAGATGCACATGAGCTTTTTTGACATGGTTTATGTGTCCTCCCTTGGTCATGATGTAATTGCTGAGCTATTTTTCACATGGTGGTAGATGTGTTCTCCCATGGTGAAAAAGTAAGGGCTGGAGCCTTCCCCGAATGGTGGTAGATGTGTTCTCCCATGTCGGTGGTGTAAGTGATGGATGATGTGCATCTGGGCTATGCTTCGTGGATGATGAGATGATCTGAAGAGGACGATGCTATGATGATCAGGAGGATCATGGATTATGAGCATCAGGACGATGCTCCAGTTACTACTCTGTATATGTATATGCGTCATGTCGGATGCTTGTTATGATCAGTTAGATCATTTATGTATGTATGCATCATGTTGGATGCTTGGACCATGTATTTGTATATGTATCAGGTGGATACTAAGAACATCTATGTTGATATGTATCAGGTGGATACATTGTGTGGATCATGTATCTGTGTATGTATTAGGTGGATACATTGTATGATCAGGTAGATCATGTATGATGATATGTATCAGGTAGATACTTGGTATGCATCAGGTGGATGCAGTGTATGATCAGGATGATCATAGATGACGAGCTTCAGGATGTTGTTCCAGATGACTTGCAGCAGGATATTGCAGTGATGATGATCAGGATGATCATGTATACATCAGGATGATGTATGGTGAGTATCAGGTTGATACTTTGTGGCCGTAGATTAGGTTGTGCAGATGAGCATGTCTGGGAGATCCTATAGGTTGGAGTTGAGTACCCATAACAGCCTAGGATTCTCTTTCGAGACATTGCTCTAGGAGGACATGTAATTTTTTCCCTAGGAGATTTAAGGTCGGAGTTGTGTACTCATAACATCCTGTGATGCTCTTGTGAAGTTTTGTCCTATGCCATTGAATTTTCTCCTGGGAGATCTGGACAGGATGAAAAGGCCTCAGATGCGTCAGCCAGGTTTTGCCATGACCACATGTATTTTTCTCTTGGGAGATTGGACAAGATGAAAAAGGCCTTAGATGCTTCAGCCAAGTTTTGTGGTGGACCACATGTAATGTGCTCCTATGAGATCCAACAGGTAGAGCTGTGTGCTCGTAACAGCCTAGGATGCTTCAGCTAGGTTTTGTGGTGAGATCACATGTAATGTGCTCCTGGGAGATCTGACAGGTAGAGCTGCGTGCTTGTAACAGCCTGGGATGCTTCAGCCAGGTTTTGTGATGGGTCACATGTAATGTGCTCTTGGGAGATCTGACAGGTAGAGCTGTGTGCTCATAATAGCCTGGGATGCTGCAGCCAGGTTTTGTGACGCACGTAATAAGTCCTGAGAATTCCACAGTATGGCCAGTGATGATGAAGACTTGCAGGTGGTGGGCCTACATCCAGTATGAAAAAGGACTGGCTCTGTAGAAATTCCTATGATGATTAGATTCAGAGATTGATTGAGATAGCAGCAGCAGTGACGATGATGATGACTCGATGACGATTATCTAGTGATGGTGATCTAGAGAATATGACTTATGCTAGAAGACCTGTGTCAAGAAATACCTTCCTAGTTAAGATGGAGTGTTGATGTATATGTAACTTCGGAATGTATTTCACATATATGTATATTGTATTCCTATAGAGATGTTATTATTCCTCTATACAAAAGTGGTTGTATTCCTATAGAGATGTTATTATTCCTCTATACGGAAGTGTCGTCATTTATATTGTAAGTGTCGTAACTTATGCTTGATGGGTTATTAGACCACCTTGTTGGGTTCGGCCCTGTATAAGTCATGTGGGTCAAAGGGTTATTAGACCACCTTATTGGGAGTCATCCATGTGGGTCAAAGGGTTATTAGACCACCCTAGTGGGGGTCGGCCCATTCAACATTATGTTAAGTGGTTAAGTTGAGGCCGACCTAGTTGAGTAAAGGTCAAGTCAAGTTAGTGTATAAATAGAGAGTGTTTCTCTCTCATTTTAAACATTCTATTCTCTCACTCACACTTTGGAGAGTGGTGCACTTGTGGAGGAGGAGGCTCTGCTGCTAGGAGAAGACTATCTCTTGTATTCTAGTTGTATCATTGCTCTATCTATCTCTGAGGAAGTTATTGGGGTTTTTCACCTTTATGGTTTTCCCCAAGTAAACTCTGTGTCTCTTGTGTACTTGCATTATTGTGTCCATGATTGATATGCTGTAGATTTTCTATACATGTTGTTCTCTCAGTTAAGATCCTAGATTAGATTGAAGTAAATTCTGAAAATTTAACAGATATTATGATGGGGTAATAGGCTATAAACACTATGAAGTTGTGATGAATACTATCCTAATTTTAATGGCTTGATGATATGATACGAAAGGGGTTGTATCTTTTAACTCATGGTGTTAAACATTATGACTTGCAGCAGTTATAACTATAGAACCGAACCCCAATACAACATCAGGTATTAATTCCTTTGTGATTTAAACGCTGGCATGCACTCGCACCAAGCCTCAGAATTAACTATTCTATCTACTGCATGGTGGAGTTCTCAATGGAAACACATGTCGATAGTGTCATGTGAGGACTGTGTAAACGTGACTCCAACATATTCGAGTTGTACCCTGAAGAACCTATCAATAAGCTGAGTTGGTTTTCCATGGTGGAGGTGATAGTTAATGTGGTTTTAAATGCATTAGTACTCATAGCACGATGTGTAAAGCTAGCAAGGTAACTACCATCGATCTCCATTTGTCCTCGGGTTTTGGACTAAACCCTAGTCCTCTCGTATGTCTCATTGTGGTTGTTCCTAGAAATTCATTTTGCAATGGTAGAGTAAGGGAGAGGCTGATAGGATGCAAAAATGTAGGGGGTTTACTGTATTATTTCAAGAGGGAAATCTACAGGGTTTGATACCCTGACCTTCAGGATACAAGCTCCTCCATAGTGTTTTCTCAGTACTATCTTCAGGGTATTTTTTAAGGATTCTAATATTAGACTTAAGTATAGTATCCTAGGCGATTATTTTGGATTGAAAAAAGATGTATATAGATAGGTAGGCGAATATTAAATATGAAACATACAATTTACTACTGAAATGTGTAAATTTTGGCAAATATTATGATAAAAAAACATATTGTATGTAAATATAGGCAATATTAGAGACTAAAAATGACCAAATGGCGAATTTATTTTTTGAAAAAAATCCCCAAAAATAGCCAATTGGCAAAATTTCACCCTTAAAAATTACCCTGACTGTCTTCTTAGTCGTTGCATTGCTGAGATGGTTTTGGTCTTAGTTTTTCATCGAGTTTGGTCATGCTGAGTCTTATGCATCCGGTCCTTTCACAAGGTAATGTGCAGGTTTAATATTCTTCACTATTGTTATTTTGTTTAAGACCTTCCTTCTATGATATTTTATTTGACCAAAACGTGATTATGTGTCAGGTATTCTAGGCTATTGGCTTCCGTGCTCGAGCTTGGTTAATGGAAGCTGCGTAGGAACTGGTAAGCTTCGGTGGTTCTCATTGTTGACTCCAGCTTGGTGACTGTCGGTACTTCTATGGTTTTTAGCCGTGACTTCAAAATTGATATTTGGTTGTGGATCATGACTGTCGTTGTAAGCTTTAAGTGTCGAATGAATGTGTAGGGGAAATGGGCTTCTCGGCTTACCTTAAAGTTGGTTATGGCACTTTTCTGTAATTTCAGTTAATACAAGTGTAACAAGGGTCTTATCCCTTTAATGTTTTGATGGGAATAAAAGAAACCCTAAAGTTACTATTTTCCTTTTAGGTAATTGTTTTAAAGGATTTGTTGTTGAATTTTGCCCTTGCATCGATACTAAAATTTTAAGTGTTGTTTGTTCAAAGAGGAGGTTAACTATGTTGTAGCTCCGAATTGTGTAAAAGAAGGATAACTGCTCTAAAAAGTCAATCCTCTTGGGCTATGTTCTAAAACTAAATTTAATATTTTTGTTTACGATATGTTGTGATAATGATGGCTGAGAGCCTAAGTTGAATACTTTGTTTTCAAATATGCAACCCTAAACCTGAATTGTTTAAGAAGTATTCCTTGAAGGTTTCTGAGATGATAAACCTGTAAACTGGGAATTTCTCTTGTTTGTTTATTTATTTTCGATGCAGACATGGTGTAGACTAGGATTGTCAGACCACTGTTGAAATAATGAAGCTAGATACATTTCCATTGTTTTGCTTGGAGTCTAAATACTAAAATTATGACCTAAAACTTTGCTTTTTCTTGAGTGAGGGTATTGAACTTACTTGTGCTTTTAACACGAAGGTATGATGTTTGAACTGCTAGGGTTTGGCTGTCGAAACAACTATGAACCTGTCACGATGTTTTTAAATGATTTGGTTATGCTTTTAGGGTATCTATCCCAGCTCTGATATGAAGCGAAAGAATACAAGAGTAATGAAGTAAAAAAGCTAGGGTTATGTCTAACATGAATATTATTTAATGAAACCAAAGGCTAGGGTTTCTAATCCTATGATAGTTTTAATTTAAATGTAACTGCAGTTTAAATATTAGAACATCATAAAGGATATGAATACTATGAATGATAATTAGTGCTAAATAACCATACAGTTGTTTGCCATTGAAAAGAGTTTTGTTTTCAAGAATATAAATACTTGATAGGAGTACTATGTACTTTAGAAAATATCTATTTTTGCAGCTGTTATATTTTGATGAAATCTGATAAAAGAAATACAGTGAACTTAAAACACTAAACTGTTTGAAAAGAATGATACGGAAAAAACATAACATTTATTGTCTATGAAGAAATTAAGTGACAAAACGAAACCCTAGGTTTTTTACAGGGATGAGATAATTCCTATACACTATGTAACAAAAAGTATTATAATGCTTGTATTATGAAATGCTGTTTATAATTTTGTGAGTCTAAACATATGTTTGTATTATAGAATATAACTGATAAGAAAATATTAATGAAATACAACAGTGTTTATCTATCCATTCATTCGGAAAATCTGGCTATCAGTCATCTTTCTTAATTTTCCTTCTCTACACTAGAGTACTATACAGAAAACAATATGGGGAAAAATACAGAGAAGTTATTTGTTCAATCATTTCATTTATTTAATCATCATTACAAAAATCATAACTAGATCAGGATTCAAAACAAAATACTTCTATATGATGATAAATTAGGAATACTAAACAACAATTTGAAGAAATAATTTAACTACTTAGGAACAGAAAAGACAAGTAGAACCTGTAACAGATGATAGGGTGGACAAACACCCAAGGAGGCGTGTTCCTCCTAGCCTTCTCCAAAAGAAGCGACCAAACTACTTGCCTCATTTGGACCCCCGAGCCTATTTACTGAACCACCAGGTAGATGGACTCTGTGTAGAAGCAAGGCACTTAGAAATTGTACAGGAAACAAACTATTAAGACTTGCTCCTCATTTTTAAGACTTCAGCACTCAGTTTTCAAGACTTCAGCACTCAGTATTCAAGACTTCAGCAATCAGTAGTATAACTCTACACTCAGCAGGAAAACAGGCAGACTTACACCATGATAAAAAAACTAGCATATCCCCTCATCGAATCTCTTGGGTGCAAGTAGCAAAACCCCAAGGTAAATTTCCTCATCAGGAAAAGTTATGAACCTCAGTTCATAATTCGATGGCTCTTATAAAGACTACCTAGGTCTTTAGTGGTCAGTTTTCAATAAATGAGCCTCAAGCTCCAGCCCCATCTTTCAAGGCACTATGACCACATTTCAAGGGAGTTGTCCCATACCAACAGCTAGTTACTTGCCTCATGAAGCTACCATTTGTCCATTGTCTTCTACCTCAGATTCCATTCCACCTAGTGGGTCAGTAAACACTCTTTCAACAGTCCCTTTAGGTGTTTGTCTCCTATTTAATTTATTAAATAATAAAATATTGTGTAAATTATGGTCATCCTTAGATGCTTGTCCAATATAGAACTTTACAATAAAAGTTAAGATAACGTTTCCAGCATAAAATGTTTTTCAGCAAAAGGGGTATGTTACAAACACCCCCACTTAAGCTCAACATCATCCCTGATGTTGTTGATTCTTCCTTAGAGCCTCCCTGGAATAGAACTGGATATGCTACCCACGTTTTACTTTCCAGTTCCCAGGTAGCTTCATCAGGGCTAAGGTGCTTCCATTGTACCTTTACCTGCCCTATGGTATGATTCCGGAGCATAATTTCTGATACAAACCATTACACCAAAACCCCGAGGTGTTAGTGAAGGTCGTCCACTAGGATCTTAACATCCCACCATGCTCTGTAGTCTAGACTCTAGGCTGGATGTGCGCCCGTACGGTGGTGTCCCCTTTGCGTCATATGAGCCTCGGGTGAACACTGCAATGCCGACATTGCCACCCGCTCTGTGACTTGAACCTGGGTGGAGGCTCTGATACCAAATGATACAAACCGTTACACCAAAACCCCGAGGTGTTAGTGAAGGCCGTCCACTAGGATCTTAACATCCCACCACGCTTCGCAGTCCAGACTCTGGGCTGGATGTGCGCCCGTACGGTGGTGTCCCCTTTGCACCGTACGAGCCTCGGGCGAACACTGCAATGCCGACGTTTCCACCCACTCTGTGACTTGAACCTGGGTGGAGGCTCTGATACCAATTGAAACAAACCGTTACACCAAAACCCCGAGGTGTTAGTGAAGGTGGTCCACTAGGATCTTAACAATTTCCCTCCTGTTGAGAATACAATCCAGCTCCACCTGAAAAATCTCCTTCGGGTTCCACCTGTATGTCACTCCAATTCAGCACATGAGTAGCATCGGTAGCATCGTGCACATACTTCTTTAAAATAGAAATGTGAAATACAGTATGAATTTTTAAGTTAGATGGCAAAGTCAACTGATATGCAATAGGTCCTATCCTTGATAGGACTTCAAATGGTCCACAGTACCTTGGTGCTATTTTAGCACAACTTCCAAGCTTTAAAGCACTTTTCTTGGGTTTTACCTTTACAAAAACACGATCTCCAACCTGAAATTCTCTTTCAGTGCATTTCAGATCTGCATTACTTTTTTGTCGATCTTGTGCAACTTTTAAGTTTCCTTGAACTTGTTTCACGGTTAGCTCCATTTCTTTTAACAAATTTGGTCCTAGCATTCATCTGTCTACAGGTTTATCCCAAGAAATAGGAGTACAACATTTTCTTCTATATAAAATGAGGATGATGATGATGATGATGATGATGATGATGATGATGAGGATGATGATGAATATGATGATAATGATGATGATGATGATGATGGTGGTGGTGGTGATGATGACGACAACGATGATGATGAAGATGGTGATGGCGATGATGATGATGATGATGATGATGATGATGAAGATGATGATGACGATTATGAAGATGTTGTGGATGATGATGAGGATGAGGATGAGGATGAGGATGAGGATGACAATGATGAGGATGAGGAAGAGGGTGATGACGATGACGATGACGTTGATGATGATGAAGACGATGATGATGATGATGATGACGATGATGATGAAGATGATGACTATGATGAGGATAATGGTGATGATGATGAAGATGATGATGATGATAATGATGATGATGAAGATGGTGATGATGATGATGAAGATGAAGATGATGATGATGAACACCATGAATATGGTCATGATGATGATGATGATGATGATGATCATGATGAAGACGATGATGATGATGATGATGATCATGATGATGATGACGATGACAATGCCGATGACGACGACGACGATGGTGACGACAACGATGATGATGATGATGATGATGATTAAAATGATGATGATGAAGATGATGATGATGATGAAGATGAGGATGATGATGATGATGAGGATGATGATGAATATGTTGATGATGATGATGATGATGATAATGGTGAATATGATGATGATAATGAAGTTGAAGTGATGATGATGAATACCACCAGCATAGATCCAAATCCTAGGCTCTATCAAGCGCCGAGAGGGATCAAATCTCATGAGGTGCAAACCTCTCCTTGAATAGCTCCTTGAGTGCAATACCTGAGCCACCTAATCCTAAGCTCTCCTTGAAAAGCCCCTTGTTTACATCCAACATAATATTTATTACATTTTACTTTGTATTATTCTTTTTTGTTTACTTTGTATTATTTTTTTACTCGACAAACACTCTAAAATCTCATATTTACAGTTTACTTTGTATTAAAAGTAAAAAGTAAAGTCTTTAGTTTAAGTCTCATATTTACTTTTTACTTTGAATTATTCATTTTTGTTTATGACCAACATAATATTTATTACCTAATCCCAAGCTCTAAAGTCATTATTTTAAGTCTCATATTTACTTTTTATTTTGTATTATTCTTTTTTGTTTATGGCCGACATAATATTTTTTACTTTTTACTTTGTATTATTCTTTTTTGTTTACTTTGTATTATTTTGTTACTAGACAAACACTCGACAAACTCGACAAACACTCACATGTTACAAGATCTCCCTCATACTGGGCTGTAGAGCAACTATCGGCGCAATGAAGATGGTGGTGATGACAACCACAACGATGATGATGATGATGATGATGATGATGATGATGAAGAAGAAGATCATGATGATGAAGATGTTGACGAAGATGATGATGATGATGATGATGATAGTGAAGATGATGATGATGATGGTGGTGGTGGTGGTGGTGGTGGTGGTGGTGATGACGAAGACAACAATGATGATGAAGATGGTTTTGGCGATGATGAGGAGGAGGAGGAGGAGGAGGAGGAGAAGGAGGAATATGATGATGATGATGATGAAGATGAAGATGATGATGATGAAGATGATGAAGAAGTTGATGACGACGATGATGATGATGATGATGAAGATGATAATGTTGATGATGATGATGATGATGAAGATGATGATGAAGATGTTGTTGTTGATGATGATGATGAATATGATGGTGATGACGAGGACAACGATGATGATGACGGAAAACATGAATCTTACCTATCCAATGCACTTGTTGATCACTTCGTGGATGGATTGTGGGAGTTTTTGAGTGCAAATTGTGAAAATGGTGCTCTCTTTCTCCGCGCACGTGATGGGTGAGTGAGGCTCGGTTGGTTGGGTGAAAATACAACAACTCTGGCCTGTTTTTTTAATTAGCTTAACGGAAGCGC
This sequence comes from Larix kaempferi, assembly GCA_027924585.1. Lineage (NCBI taxonomy): Eukaryota > Viridiplantae > Streptophyta > Pinopsida > Pinales > Pinaceae > Larix > Larix kaempferi. The sequence continues at coordinate 6,466,202 of BSBM01000124.1, read as the reverse complement.
CCGTGCGCTTTTGAGCTCGTGAAGGCTTTTGAGCGCATGCGCACTTTAGCGTGTGCGTGTTATTGAGTGTGCATGAGCCCCGGTTCGGTACCGAACCTAACAATGCATGCTCGCGTCCTTAGGCATGTGCGCGCATCTATTTTTTCCCCGCTAGCACAGCCCTGTTGCAACACTTTTGGGGAGCATCTTTGTGCGCCCACCCATATATATATATATAATAAAATATTTCGATATTAACATTAATATTTAATTTTATTATTAATATTAAATTAATTTTTAAAGTTGATGTTAATATTAATGTGCGAGTTAAAATAATATCAACCTTCAACATTAATATTCACATTAACATTAATGCCAATATTAACATTTAATATTAATATTAACATTAACCTTAACATTTATAATTATCCAATATTAATAATTAAACTATTAACATTTAATATTAATGTTTATCAAACTTACTTCAAAATCAAACCTTGGATTGAAGTCAACCATTTAATATTTTAATAATAACATTAACATTTAATTCTATTACTGATATTAAATTAGCATTTAATGATAACAATCTTAAACATTAATATTGTAATGTCCCAAAAATACCAAAAATTTAAAAAATTTGTATGTCCCTGTAACAAGTACTAATTGAAATGAAAGAGTCACATGACAATTTTAATACTAAGAAAAGAATATGTAAATGCTCATTGTATATAAAAGAAGGTGTACACTTTGCGAAGGTCATAAATTTTAGCAGTTACATTTCCAATTCTACGGAAGCAATGTGGATTTAAAAAGGTAATGTATTGTTAAGATTTAATAAGCTAAGACGGAAAATAGCAGCATTGCATTCCATTTCACAATAATGGCATATACAAGATCATTGAAGAAACAACAAGCACAGCATAAACACAAGAGACACAAATTTATCCTGGGAAACCCTCATGGGGTAGAAAACCTAGTAAAGCTTCCTCAATATAGATGACCAACAATATACAAAGATGTAACCCTGAGCATAAGCTCCTCCTTCTCCATAGCATACTTCTCCTCCACAAGTGCGCCACTCTCAAGTGAGTGAGTGTATCAAATGAGGAATACACCTCCTCTATTTATACACTACTTCGACTTGTCTTTTACACAAGACACGTAGGCTCGTATTTAACCATTGGGTTAAATACCCCACTACAACTGACTGGGCCGACCCCTCTAGGGTGGTCTAATAACCCTTTGACCCACATAACACATACAGGGCCGACCTCCACTAGGGAAGTCTAATAACCCGAGTTACCACATTCTGACGGAGGAATAAACATCTCCGGATATACAATAAGATCTTTACGGTGGAATGAAACATTTCTGGAATAATAAAGTATAATTATAATATTCTTTGAAGTTACAATATCTCAACATGTATCCTAGTTATGAGTCTATATTTATTGACGTAATTGTAATGGTATGCTTTCATACTATTTTAAATGAATGCACATGAATGTATGATGAAATGTCTGTATGAACCTTCAGGTGATATGCCCTTTGTTAATGATATGTTGCTCCTAGGTTGGGTGTTGTAACACTCAAGGAGAGGTAATTACATACTCCGACAAAGTTTGTCGAGATGTACGGGTACGTTGGGTACTTCTGGACTTAATTAGCGTTTTGCTAATACTATCTTTCGTGTTTGATTCTTTTGCAGGCATATCTCCTATGATTGTCCTATCCTAGAGAGTGAGTCCAACCTCTAACTACTTGTTAAGGTTTACTAGGTATGATATTATAATGGTAAACAACCCAAATGGAGGAGCCATACTACCAAGTGCAATATACATAAAAAGGGGCCCGCTAGGGAAATGTTTATGGTAATGAGACCCCATGCATATTTAATTAAAACGTGGCTACAGCCCCATGACTCTACTATAGTATTTGTACAAAAGAATCAAGCCTCCACTATAGCAGGGTGGGTGTGATATTAACTACACTTTTAATGCATAGTGGGTGACAAACTGTCGTTGAGGGTTTTGTAACGTTTGGAGTTTTTCCTTACTCCTGTCTTATGCGTAGTCAATGGTTTACTTGCTCTGTACTTCGTTTCAGTGGTGGCTGAGTTTGTGTCCTGACCCGAGCTATGCTTGTGGTCAGTCCACTTAGCGTTGTTTAAGCTCGGCCGGTGGCGCAGTGGGTACCATACTTCTGTCAGGTATGAACAACTCCACGCTATTGTAAATCAACCTTTCCTCTTTTGATAATTAAATCTAAGACTTGTTGACTGCTATTACTTGTTTGGACTTTGGCAGGTGATAAGGTTTTGGTGTGCGATGCTGTGATTGTTCAGGGTTTCTATTGGCGTGGCCAGGGTATTGGTAAGTCCAGCTTACCCACCCATTACACTACCTCTGGCATCTCTGGTGATGTATGTATGCATCTTGTTCTGTTGTAAGGGAGACTCCCGTAAGCCCTTGGCTTACCGATTCACCTTGGGGGAGTCTAATATGGTCGCCTATTGGATGGACTAGAGAAGTTGGGGTTTCAAAATGTATTTAAGAGATTTGAATTCACAGAGGAGACTATGATGTAATTTGTGTTTATGAAGTTGGGTCCTTTTTTTGTTGCTCGGCGTTTCCATTTCCTGTACAATGAAATTTATGTTTTGGTTTTAAAAGGGGGAATGAATCCCAACAGGAATATTTGGTTGTAAAGGACTCTAATGGTAACTTATTCATAGCCTGCGTGTTTATAAATTTGAAATGGAAGTAAGACTTGCGTTGGGGTTTTATTCTTGTTTTATAACTCTTCATTGAGTAAAAATCTTGTAGCTCTACTTTATTCTATGTATATCTTGAGTCAATTTCCAACGCTATGGTAGTTCTGTGTGTTATATGAATCACGATGTGAAACAATAGATGATTTCTACGAGGCTCTCTACGCCTCAAATTCATAAATGTAGCTAGGGTTTAGAGGAACGTGGTTTCGATTTACTTACTGTCCGTGTTGGTAAAATGAACACTTGCTTGATGAAAGTTTTAAATGCTAGATAATATGTTTTTGAAACGTGAATCCTGTATAATGTATCTGTAATTTTTGGCTAGAGAATACTATGGGATTCGACCCTTAACATGTGGTTTTGATAAGCTTCTGTGTTTGCAATAAATATAAAAGAATAAAAGAAAAACGTATGAATTTTGTAGAGATTTATTTGACTGTTGTTTTCGTTTTAAGTGTGGTGCTTGCATGGTTTAGGAAGCAAAGAGAACACTTCGCTTGGATTGGAAGGAAAACTATTTAGATCAGTAATTAAATCTATCATACTCTGTTTTAGAAATAAAAACATATATATATATATATATATGCAAAGAAAGATAAATGGACTAAGCCCTAGAGATTCGTTTTACCAGGTCTCTGTCATGACTGTGTTTTACTATAAGTTTTTGTATCTCGGTATTCAAATCGTTTTGTATGGTGACAAACGATGCCTAATAAATATTGATCATAACAGCTGAATAAATACGTTGCATTGTAAAAGGAATTAATTGACAGAAAGGAGGAAATAAATAGGACGACAAATTAAAAACAATACTTAGTGATTCCCGAAACTTTAGAAGTAAACAAAAACTCGATTGACTAGCAAAGGCTAGCCGGCTAGAACTACTAGGAAATGCCACAGGATTATGGGTAAAATCTTAAAATACTGATAAGGAGAACACTACTATTTTAACATTGCATTCTGAAAATAATTAATTTGAAGTTCTTGTAGCTTTGCATACCTGCTTGTTTCTGTAGCTTGCTCCCGCTTGTAATGACCTGCACACTCAGCCAAATGATAAATGGAAAACTATTGAAATTTTAACTGACCTGACAATTGATCTTGGAATGGATAACTTTGGGACTACCACGTTCCTCCCAACCATGATTCTACAACCGTTACTGGTTCAGTATGAATCCCCCCGAGCTAGTTTTGACATGCAAACTGAGAGGTAGAGGCCCTAGATTTGTAGCTGGTTCAAATCTAGAAAATTGATGTGGGAAAGGTTCACTTCTTGGAACAGAGGGTTTCTCTTTTACACCATAAGAGAATTATAAATCCAAAAGAAAAGGGTCCCCAAACTTTGGGGTCTGTCCTCCTTAATTAGGAAAATATTGAATTAGGACTGTAGGAATTTACTGGTTTCTTTAAATTAAATAAATTAATTATAAAAGAGTATTTGTTTACTTAACTACTAGTTCTTTTGGAACTAGGACTTCTCAACTTTGTTTGACTAAAGTGTTTTTGATTTAAGCCTTTCTAGACTTGTGATCAATATTAATACATTACTGATTTATTACTGCATAAACTATATAAAATAAATGTATTTTATAATTAAATAATAACAATCATCATGATTAAATTTATGAATAATAATAACAATAGCAATAGCCTTGAGGCTTTTAAGCATAATAACCCTAGAAGACCATTAGTAGTTAAGTCAAGCTTTAAAGCGTGGTGTTTATCTTTTATTTAATTAGGTATCTTCACATGATACTTCCTTTAAATCTTTTTAAGAATAGGGTCCACTTCTTTGGACGGTTTCGGAAAGCTAGTATAGGCACCTCTGGTCTCTTCCTTTGCATGTCAGATTCCCTTGTTTTAACATGGTAGTTCCCGTAGTACTTGATGATAATAATATTTATTTAATCAATTTGAATGGTTGTGATAAAACACATAAGTGCTATTCAAAGTCCTTCCGACTCAACACTTGAGATCTAGTAACCCCGAGTGCTCATCAGAGCCTTTTAACTCAACACTCTCACATGGGCGTTACGCTAGTGCAATTCCAGAGCCTCTGCTCAACACTAGAGATAGAATGTGGTTGTGAGGCACATCTAGGATATTTTAAGTGGCCTCGGATCCAGTAATCATTTTCTTTCAATCTTGGAGTGCTCCAGGGCTTATGCCCAACACTGAACGTACATCGGGGCTTAGGCCCAGTACATAATAAGAGTCCTATTAATACATCGAGGCTTAGGCCCAGTATATAGGTCATTCGTGTGTTACTGAGTCCACGCTCAACACACTACATAATCATCCATATAAATCATGCTCTGCACAGTATAATGTAACAAAAGAGGTAATCTTAGTATATCATAATTTGTAACCAATTCTCATAATAAAACATAATTTTATTCATTCGAGATTTCCTGCCGAGTATATATTCAATAATGAAACAATCAAGGTCCATGCCCAATATATCAACTCATGAAAGAATAAATCAAAACATGCTAATGATGTGCCAAAACAATAAATCACATATGCTGGAGCCGTGGCCCAATATAACATCATAACATAGTCAGTCAAAAAGTTGGGATATTACATCCCTCCCCGCTTAGAACAACAGCATCCCAGTGTTTCTAGGGACTAGGAATGGAATCATAAAACAAGGCAGGGTATGCCTCTCTCATGGTAGCCTCATTCTCCTAGGTAGCCTCATCTGGTCCAAAGTGCCTCCATTGCACTTTTAGCTGAGTAATGGTCCTCCTCCTAAGCTGTACCTCTCTCTTGTCCAGAATGTGTAGTGGTTCTGTCGTGAACTCCCCTTCGATCTCCACCTGTAATAAGGACCAATCAATAACATGTTTAGTATCGTATACATATTTCTTTAATCAAGAAGCATGAAAAACATTATTAACTTTTATATGTGCTGGTAGGACTAACTCATATGCTACTGGACCCTTCTTGGCCAATATTTCAAAAGGTCCACAAAACCTTGGGGCTAGTTTACCGCAATGCCCCAAGCCGAACGAGCTTCGTTTTGCCTTTATTCTTAGGAATACATGTTCACCTACTTGGTAGTCTTTGTCATTTCTTTTCTTGTCCGCATAACTCTTTTGGTGGTCTTGTGCTTCTTTTAAGTTAAGTTGCACCTTGGAGACTAGTTGTTCCAAGTCTTTTAGTAATTATGGCCCTAGTATAAGTCTGTCCACCAGGCTGTCCCAAGTTATGCGGGTCTGAAATTTTCGACCATAGAGTACCTCGAAAGGGCTCATTTTGGCCGAGGTTTGATAACCATTGTTGTACGCAAACTCGGCGAGGTGTAAATAGTCTTCCCACTTAGTGGGATTGTTCATGACATACATCCTCAACATATCCTCCATAATTTGGTTTACTCATTCTATCTGTCTGTCGGTTTGGGGGTGGTATGCGGTACTAAACTGTAGTTGTGTCTCTAACCCAGAGAACAGTGCTCTCCAAACGTTGCTAGTGAACTTCATGTCTCGGTTAGAGATAATTTCTTTGGGTATCCCGTGTAACTGAAAAATCTCCTTTAGAAATATTTCTACAATGTGAACTGCCTTGTAGGTAGATTTTACTGGTATGTAATGTGCTTCTTTTGACAGCTTGTCTACTACTACGAAGATGGAGTCATTCTGTTTCTTACTCTTGGGTAGGCCTGTAATGAAATCCATACTTATTACCTCCCACTTCCATTCCGGAATGGGTAAAGGTTGAAGTAGTCCTGAGGGGTGTTGATATTCTTCTTTGACCAACTAGCATTCCTGACATTTCACGATGAACAATGTGATGCCAGCTTTCAATTTAGGCCAAAAGTAATGTTTCTTTACGACCTAAATCATCTTTTGATATCCGGGGTGCCCTGAATATGGTCTCCGATGGAATTCAGTGAGTATGTTAGGTCTAATGTCTCCACTCTCGGGAATGTAAAGTCTCTCCTTCAACCATAACAATCCAAATTCATCTATCTTGTATTCTTTTCGTTGTTGAAAAAGCCTATCTTCTTGGATATTTTTAAGGATCTCGACATAGAACCGGTCATTTTGGCATGTTGTTCTAATTCTATCGTGTAAGTCGGAGTTGTTAATACCCAAAAAGTGCTCACTAGCTCATTTCCTTATTCACATGACCCATTTGTCCACTTTTCCACCATTTGAGCCTCTAAAGCCATCAAAAGGTCACCAAAAGACCATAATACACCCATTTTCCCCCTCAAAATGAATATTTTTCCTCAAAAAGCATAAAAAACCCTAAAAAAGGGTCCAGAATTCCCAAAAATATTAAAAAGGAAATAAAAATATTCAAAATATTCAAAAAAGGAAAAAGGAGGGAAAATGAACCTAAACCATGTTGGTCAATACCATTGGTTTCCTCAAAACCATAACGGTATTCCCCACCACCAAAAACTATAAAAAGGTGGTAGGGGCTCCTCACTTTCGATCCATCCATCATCCTATCCTCATGCTGTCAAAATCTCTCATGAGTTCTTGACCATTGTAGCAATCTTGGAGAATAGACCTTTGGAGCTTGGAGCTACTCACCTTGGGAGTTGCTCAACACAAATCCTCACCATTTGAGGTATCTTAATACAAAATACTCCTTTTATTTCTTGTTCTTGAATTGTTTTAAAAAAAAATTATTTGTTATATACACATGCTAGTTTAGATTTAGATTTAGATTTATAATTGTTTCTTGCTTTCAATATTTGAAACTGCTATCACTTGTTGATAGGTGCCCATTGCACTAAGCTTGGTTGCAAAACCAAGCCAACAGTTTTTGGCGACTCCGCTGGCTTTGAATTCTTAGATCTCAGTTTTTGCTTTAGATCTTAGTTTTTCTTAGTTTTAATCATTTTTATTCATAGATCTGCCATCCTAGACAGTAGATCCATTGCTGTTCTAGATCTTGGTCCCTTCTATTGCCATTAAAAGCCTGAATTTTCCATTTTCAGGTTCATTTTTCGGCGTGCGTTTCGGCTTTCACCTCGCGGTTTTTTGCCCGACAGTCATGCGGCTCATCGTGACCTTGCATCTTTTTTCCGCACGGCTCGCCGCAGCTTCGCAGCCATTTTTACGAACTGCACATTGCGACTTCGGGGCCATTTGCCGCACTGCACATCGCGACTATGTGACCTAAATCCACGTTGCACATTGCGGATTCGTAGCCGAAACCTGCGCAACACATCGTGATTGCGCGGTCGAAACCCGTGCTACACATCACGGCTTCGTGGCCGAACCCACGCTGCCCATCGCGGCTATTTTCCAGAAACCCGTGATGCAATTTTTTTTAATTCGGCCAATTTTTTAAAATTTATTTTTTGCTATATTTTCTGCCCATTTAGCATATTTCACAGCATTAATTTTTATGCATTTTTATAGCCACATTAAATCTTTTACTATTTAGAATGCTCCATTAAAAGTCTTTTTAAAAAAAAATTCAGTAATTGAAAGTGAGATTTTTCTGCATTTTATTTAGATCAAGGTTTTACTGTTTATTTGCTCAATACTTTGCCCAAGCAACTTTTAAGAGATTGATTTATTTCTTGAAATATTTATGTTATTTGCTTTCCTCCAAATTATTTCAAAGATCCATTATTTTTGAATAGTTTTTTCAAGCATTTACATTTCAAAAACGCCTTTATTTTTTGCAAAACTGGAAGCGTCTTTTCTTTCATTTGTAATCAATTGCCCAAGCGAGGCAAATCAATTTTAGTTTAAATACCACACTTGCACCCACTCTACCACATAATTTAAACTGAGCCTTAAAATTTACCTTAAACTCAACAAACTTTTAACCCCACTTGGGGAGCACTTAAAAGAATTTTGTAGTTGGGTAGAATTGAGCGGATAGGTGTTCCAATAACACCCCTCAATTATTACATTTGAGACATAGTGGTTGTCCTCTATGATACCAAAATCCCTTATAATTTTGACACAATTATCAACCAATTTATCAGGAAGGCCTCTCCCTTAGGAGGGTTGAAGTAGCCAGACTGGTTCCGGAAGTTTGAGTGCAATACCGCAATCCATTCAGTAACCGAAGGATACCTTTCGAATTTCTCGGTGTACACCCAAGACGGTGTACAACGGAGATAGAACCAAACTGCAAATTCACCCAACGGAACGTGTCATGAACGGGGTATCCTAGTTGCTACTCTTTAGGATTGTCTACCCGGTATCCCTCCCGGTAGGGGGATATCTAGCCGTTGATTCAACACTCTATATTGTCTGACTTGGATTTCATCACCTTGCAGAGGATATCGTTTGTTGACTCACAATACTTCTAGTTAGGTGTTTGCATGAAACATTACCCACCTTTGGTCTAGTAACACCCCTTTTTTCTAGAAACTGTTTGACTTTTGGTATTCTGACCAATTTTGTTGCATCCCTCCACTTATTATAGTACAACTGCTCTAATAAGTACTTTTTGAGGTTGATTGTTGGCCTGAGAGCCTTTATTTTTTCACTCCCCTCTTGCACTCATTGTTGCATTAGGGTTTTGAGTTTTTTACATCACCACCTTACACTGAAATTTTTAAATATTTCTCACCATTGAGAATTTAAGATGATCTCATCATCTTCAGGTTCAACCCCCTCAGTTCGGTACACTTGGCTCTACACATCATAGACGTAGAGCCTTATCCCTTGACTCGACACGTCATCGGCCAAACACATAGTCATCCAATTCTGACACGCCTCACTTCACATCTAATTCTGAGGCTGAATCCAAAAACCCTACTGAAATATCACCAACCAACCCCATGGATGGATCACCATACGATCCCCTTTTCACCAGTACTATTGGAGATACATCGACAAACCCTTCTACTATTGTGCCACCCATGGTAACAACAACCCCATTAGGCATGCCTAATATAGGGGCCATTCCCCTTTAGGTATGCCCAACACAGGGCCACCACATGTTATGGGTACACCCAACATAGGGCTCACACCACCTCTCATTACCACAACCTAGATCCCAGGAATTCCTGGCACTATTCCTAACCCCTCTGCAACCCATGTTGCACTTGGCAGCATTGGCCTTTCCCACACCACATCGGTTGGAGCACACATACCTTCCATACTTAGCATACCCTTAGCGGCCACTGGACCAGTACATAATGCTAGCATTAATAGTTATCTCCCAGCCACTACATCACACCCCTTAGCCAGTCTACCATTTCTGGAAAATTTGAATTTGCCAGACTTGGAAAGACTAACTAATGATCCTATTAGACATGACCCCACTTGGCACCCCATGCCCACAAAGCTTCCCTCGGACATCCAGAAGTTTGAAGGAAAACCTGGGGAAGATCCCCAAAACAACATAATGTCATTTCAACTATGGTGTTCATCTAACTCCATAGTGGATGACTCCATTCGACTAAGACTGTTGCAACGAACGTTCACTGGCTCTGCAGCCAAGTGGTACATTGAATAACCACATGGGACCCACCATACATTTACGTCGCTCGCCTCCAATTTCCTTCAATTTTTTCAGCTACATGTACGCTATGATGCATGAGTTGAAATACTGTTGTCTTGTAGACAAAACACAGCTACCCACATCACCGACCATATTCATGAGTGGCGCAAGCACCGTAGCCTCTCCAAGATAAAATTGGACGACCGTATATTTTTGGATTGGTTTATCAAATCACTCCTACCCCTCATAGCCAAGGATGTAGCTTCTGAACAACCCCAGTCGGAAGAAGAAGCCATTCTAAAAGCCCATCAGTTTGATTTGATCTACGCCCAGTGTGGCTACCTGTATACCATTTTACCGGATGCTCCCCACGGTGATTCCTCCAGGACTGACACGCTGGGGGAATCCCACACCGTCGACGGCACTATTGGACAAGTTGCATCCCACAACCAACCATTTTCCATTATACACAATGATAACGGCCCCGATCTTTCGCAAGCCACATCTCACTCTGAAGCTACAACTTCGTATGCTCCCATGACCCACCCCCACCACACTCATGGACCCCCATGTCCACCACAGCGTTATGGTCACACACCTTCAGCCTATCCACCTCTGGTTGCACCCCCTACGTATTACCATCAGCAGGCCACACATGCTCCTGTTCACTCACAAGCCCCAATGGCTTATTTCCCACCATAGGTAGTCCTTGCTGCACCACAACCTCCAATCGCTCAGACTTATCCTCCAAACAACAACAATGCTAGCCCCGCCAACCAAAACCCTGATCGACCACCGAAACAGTGTAAGAACCCCAATTTATGAACAAACCACCCATGTTCCATATGCGGGGTATACGGCCATTATACACACACTTGCTCCCATTTGGGGCGAGCATGCCAACTGTGGTCTAATGACACCCAACGCCAAGGGAACATGGCACAACCAGCGCCACCTCCTCAACCACAACCCATGGTGCTGCAGAATCCTTTTCCCACACAAGGAGTTGCGAACACTCGTTCGTTGGCTCCTCCTCAAGGAACCACAACACCACAACAACAAATCACATATGTTGCACACACAAACCAACCGATGGATTCATGTAGTCATCATCTCCTTATGATGTCATCGTCCGACATGAATCTCCAAATGCGTCGAAACCAATACGCACCCACTGCACCTAAAAGTCTTCTCCCTATGATTGAACAACCAGTTCAGAATGCACCTACATCATTCGTCTCGACAGTTAGACCCGGATTATACTCAGAATCACCTATGACTTCCACATTCCAATCCATCCCACCCCCTTTGAATATAACTGAGATATATGATTTGTGCACCCTCTCGCAGAACACATAGGTACCAAACCTACAACCCCCTTTACTCCCACAACCACCCTTAGTGCCAACTCATGTAGGATCCACACCAATTCATACTATCCCATTCTTATTTCCCCCTTTAGGCGCCATCAGCACACCAGTCATGGATACACTTAATCTCCCAGGATTAACATTAGGACTACCTGTGTGGTACCTACCTACCCCAACCTCTCCTCCGACACCGAATCTCATTTTACAACCGGTGCAACCCATCAATACTTCTAACCGTCCACCTTCTGGTGTAACAAACATCCAAAATCGACCACCTCCAACAACGGCCACCGCATCAACATCCAATTATACTCCCCCACCACTTCGAAACACTGGGGGCATAGGTCCACAAACCTACACCATTGGACCCACAACTCACACCCCCCCAGCGACCCCCAAGTTGGTGAAGAATCCCCCAACAAACCACATACCCCCAAGTGCTCTTTGTGCGATGACATAGGCAATGCCACCCATCAATGTCCACAGTTACCAGCACTTCAAAAACACATGAATATGTTTGATGACGACACTAACGTTCCAGTAGTCAAACTAGAACTCCCCCCTCATCCTCATGATAAATCATTGCACACAAACCATCCTTGTGTAATATGCGGAATCTACGATCATTATTCACATCACTGCCCCGATCTCCCAGATTACAGAGCAGCACTGTACGAGTTGAATAATGTCGACCTACAGATATCCCCTCTTCTCATTGAGGAAATTCATCCGCCACCATCTTCCTCCTCAGAATAAATTAACACCATTTACACGATTTCCACTGGATACCCCTCTGTCCGGTCGGCCCCTTCCATTTATCCCTTTGACACACATGTTCAACCCTTTCAAATCGATGAGGAAACCACATGTCCACAACATGGGGGCAGGCCCAAAACCTTGCCTACTCATCATCATCGTGATTCTCGTCGGAGATACTAGGGGCATCCACCCCAAAAGGGGAATCCCCCATCATCATATCATCACTTCAGTATGCCACCACAACCCACAGCCGCATGGTAGACCCCCCCTCCAATAGTTGGTCAATGCCCTCTTGATCCCTCTCTAAGACAGCATCTGCACCGCATTGACACCTCTAAGTTCGGGGACATAATAGATTACCTTGAACCTGGGATAGGGGGCATGATCAATCATTTTGACCCTACCCCATCACCTATATCTCAACACCTCAATGAGTCCATCGTTCAAACCAACACATATGTGATCCACAATCACAAACCCCATGCACATCATATGGGGGCAGGTCATTAACCCTGCTCACTTTTTCACATTCGTGATCTCAACCATTTTTGAGGTCACGTGTCACTTATATATTTGAGTTGATTTGATACACATAGTATTTCACCCCCGCGGGTCATCATTTCTCCCCACCACTACATCCTTGGCTTGGTGGGGTCACCTTCATTTGTAGCCACTTTTTAACCTTGTTATTTCCTTTGACCATTTCGGAGTCCTTATGACCTCCATTTTTCGCACCATTTGCACCACATGATTCATATTTCCATGCCCGTGATGATGCTTGAGACCATTTCTTGCTCTCACACCCATAATTTTGGGGCATTTTTTCAAAATGCCACTTATCGCCTCGGTTTTCATGCCACATTGGTTATCCTCCATTTTATACCAGTCTCATATCGCCGGATTCAGTTTTCTATGCTCATGATGACGCTTGATATCATTTCTCACTCTCGCCTCCATATTTTTCGGGCATTTTTCCCATTCCCCCTCATCACCTCGGTTTGCGTGCCACATCGGCCATCATCCGTTTTTGACAAGTTTGATATCATTAGATTCATTTTTCTGCGCTCGTGATGATGCTTGAGATCATTTCTCGCTCTTACCCCATAATTTTTGGGCATTTTTCAAAATGCCACTCATCACCTTGATTTGCGTGCCACATTGGCTGTTGCCCCTTTTTGACAATCTTTATGTCACCGGATTTAGTATTCCTCACTCATGACGATGCTTGAGACCTTTTCTCACTCTCATCAATCCCTTTTTGTTCGGTATAGTTTTACCCCTTTTTCGGGGCCGAGCAATCCCTTTTACGAAAAATGCACTTAGGGAGTTTCTGTTAAGCTCTTTTCTGACTCCTAAAACAATGAAAATATCGTCGAGCAACCTTGCTTCCTTTCATGCTCGCTAAATGTATCTGAAAGGGCATCTACATGGTATAAGTTTACCCATTTTCCGGACCTTGTAGACTAATTACGAAAAAGGAATACTCTAGTCACATCGGCTAGAAGAGTTCTCCATTTCCATCATTTTATGCTTTTTCGGGCCTTGGAGACTAACTTACGAAAAAAAACACCAACGGAGTCCACTTACTACTTTCAAACTCTCTAAACATGAAAGCGACCACAAGCAATCACCATCCTGGGCTCGTAAAAACCCACAGGACAGTAATCACAACCACTGCAGAGTCTTCTTACCCTTTTTAGACTCCTTAAAAATGAAAGCACTCATGAGCAGGAATAGTCCTGGGCTCACAAAATTCACAGGACAGTACCATTTCAGAGCACACTTTTATCCCTTCTTGGAGCTCATTAAAACTACGAAGAAGGACCCAGTGGTGCTTCTCAACACCACAACAGATCACGTCTACTCATATGGCAGCTTCCCCATTTTGGTCGCCTTTGTTCAGAGTATTCTGCAATATGTCACCCTGAGAATCCCTTGACAGCACCCATCAACTCGTACCCGCCAGAGTTAATACATACCCTTCAGTCCTTAAAATCTATGATCCCCGCACCTACAAGTCAGTTCCCTACGCTGTCAGGTCAACCATGTCATCATGCTCTGAACAAAGGAATTTTGAGTCTACCCACTCTATGACCCCAGTTACTTCCCATCCCCACAAGTATGTCAGTCCTACCATCAATACTACCACACTTCAGTTCTACACCTCATGCTCCTATTAAGGAAACATCATTGCCTTGTTAGTTGTTGGTGTCCCTCTGTCGACGACAACCAAATTTATTCCAGAGGATAGACCTAGAGGTCCCTGTGTCTTGGACTCATCACCATTTATGATGAGTTCCTACGAATCATTTCGGGAAGATTCCTCAGTGCCTCTCCAAATGGTTGTTTCTCACATGCTCGACTTCAACACCTTGTTTGCATAATTGAGACTCACACAGGGTATTGGTATGTTTAGTTATTTGTTGAAGACCTCGGATACCACCTGACTCTTCCACATTTGAGAGTCTACCTATGGAAACAATCAGTTACATTTTTTCTATAGATATCCGGGTTGCACATGGCAACAGTATTCCGATGTACCCCAGTTTTATACTTCCTTGAGTATACAGTTACATGTACTTCTCAGAGACGACTCACAGTCATTGAGTCCCTACAAATGTTGGACACCTTTAGATTCAACAGTTCATCAACCCTTCTGAGGCCTTGTTCAGAACGGTTGTCACTTTATTCTAGTGTATCAGTTATCGAGATCAGTCATGTTATGATCATGAGTATATCCCAAAATAGTGTTCCCTTTGGACCATTATGATGTACCAGCAGATTTTTTATTTTCAGGTCCCCCTTCTTGGGACTAATTATTATGTATATGTCTTGATATGAGCATGGGTATGCCCTCCTCGTCCATCATCATAGATTATTCCTCATTCATATTGAGGCCATGTAATATTGTTTGTTTTGCATCTTCCAAGGGCCGTGGATCCAGTCTCCAATCGGTCTCTTCTATTCCCCAAACCCTAGGAAAAAGACAAAAGAACTATGATGTCTATCGGCCATACGATGAACTCCTGCCCTCACACATCAGGGGGCAATCTGTTAACACCCAAAAAGTGCTCACTAGCTCATTTCCTTATTCACATGACCCATTTGTCCACTTTTCCACCATTTGAGCCTCTAAAGCCATCAAAAGGTCACCAAAAGACCATAATACACCCCTTTTTCCCCTCAAAGTGAATATTTTTCCTCAAAAAGCATAAAAAACCCTAAAAAAGGGTCTAGAATTCCCAAAATATTAAAAGGGGAATAAAAATATTCAAAATATTCAAAAAAGGAAAAATGAGGGAAAAGGTACCTAAACCATGTTGGTCAATACCATTGGTTTCCTCAAAACCATAATGGTATTCCCCACCACCAAAAACTATAAAAAGGTGATAGGGGCTCCTCACTTTCGATCCATCCATCATCCTATCCTCATGCTGTCAAAATCTCTCATGAGTTCTTGACCATTGTAGCAATCTCGGAGAAGAGACCTTTGGAGCTTGGAGCTACTCACCTTGGGAGTTGCTCAACACAAATCCTCACCATTTGAGGTATCTTAATACAAAATACTCCTTCTTTTATTTCTTGTTCTTGAATCGTTTTCAGAAAATTTTATTTGTTATATGCACATGCTAGTTTAGATTTAGATTCAGATTTATAATTGTTTTTGGATTTCAATATTTGAAACTGCTTTCACTTGTTGATAGGTGCCCATTGCACTAAGTTTGGTTGCAAAACCAAGCCAACAGGAGTCAATTCGACTTTTAGTTACCTCATATAACATATGAGCTCGTCGACTTAAGGCATCGGCGATCTTGTTTTCTTCTCCCTTGATGTGTTTCAATTCGAAGTGGTATTCACTAAGGAAGGCTAACCACCTAGCCTGTCTAGCGTTCAGGTCAGGTTGATAGAACAGTTACATTAGACTCATGTTTTCCATATTTAATAGAAATTTCTTTCCCATGAGGTAATGCCTCCACATCTTTGGAGCGTGGATGATGGCAGCCAATTTCAGGTCATGAGTAGGATAGTTTTTCTCGTGTTCTTTTAAGATCCTTGACTCATAGCAGATGGCAAAGTCATCTCGCATACAGAATCCACCGAGTCCTTCCTTGCTTGCATTGTTGCAAACTACGAGGTCCCGATTGGGGTTGGCAATTCGTAGTATTGGTGCGCAAATCAGAAGTTGTTTTAACTTCTGAAAACTTTCCTCGCACTTGTTTGTCCAAATGAACTTACTGGTTTTCTTCTATAAAAAGGTCATGGAACAAGCGATCCATGAGAAGTTCTCAATGAACTTTCGATAATATCCGTCTAAACTTAGGAATGATGGTATATCGAAAACACAAGTAGGTGTGGGCCATTCCTCGATATCCTTGATCTTTTCGGGATCAACTGCTATTCCCTTCTCGGAAATGATGTGTCCTAAGTATTGTATCTGAGGTCTATAGAAATCACACTTACTAAATTTTGCGTATAGATGATGTTCGCGTAGTGTCCGTAGAACTATTCGGAGGTGTTCCTCATGTTTGTCTTCATTCTTGGAATAGATCAGAATATCGTCTATGAAGACTAGAACAAACTTGTCGAGGTACTTACTGAAAACGTTGTTCATCATGAACTTGAAGTTGGCAGGTGCATTCGTCAAACCAAAAGGCATTACTACAAACTCGTAGTGACCATATCGAGTGCGAAACGCGGTCTTACTGATGTCCTCGTCACGGATTCTCAACTGGTGATATCCGGATCGTAGGTCAATATTTGAGAAAATATATTCTCCTCCGATTTGGTCAAACAAGTCATCGATCCTAGGCAGTGGGTATCAGTTCTTGATGGTTAACTTGTTGAGTTGATGGTAATCGATGCACATATGCATTGTTCCGTCTTTCTTTTTGACAAAGAGTATTGGTGCTCTCCAGGGAGACACACTCGGTCGAATGTATCCCTTGTCTATTAATTCTTGTAAATGTATCTTGAGCTCTACCAACTCTGGTGTGCTCATACAGTAGGGAGTCCTAGAGATGGTTACCGTTCCGGGTGTTAGCTCTATGAAAAATTCTAAGTCCCATTTGGGTGGTGACCCTGGTATTTTTCTCGGGAAAACACATCTCTGAATTCTACTAGTATTGGAAAATCCTTGATCTTTTGTTCTCTATCAGCTTCTACTGTTTGAAGGTGGATTGCAAATAGTTTACGACCCTTTCTTAAGCATTTCTTTGCTTGTAATGCAGATATCTGTCATACTGATACTTCCTTAGGTATACCTTGAATTGTCCTTTGGTTTCCTTGACTATCTGTGCATAGGATTGATTTGTTTAAGCAATCTAGCAAGGCATGATGTCCTTCTAACCAATCCAGGCCTATTATTATGTCATAAGACCCTAGAGGTAAGAGGTTTAAATCCACCCTAGTCAGGAAACCGTTCAATTATAACTCACAGCCCTTAGTTAGTTCGGAAACCTTTCGCTTGGTACCCGCAGCTAGTTTTACCAGCCATGGTACCTTGTGACTTTCTCAATTTAACTTGCAAGTTTCTACTATCCTAGGGGCGATGTAGCTTCGGCAAGCACCGGGGTCTATTAGAACTGAAATGAAAGTGTTAGATATCTTACCCTCAATTTCCACGATGGTGGCTTGATGATCTGCCTGTCAGCCATCAAGGGCGGCATAAAACCTAGGTGTCTTTTCCATGTCCCCTACGGTAGGCTCCGTTTGGATGTTGTGTAAATCCCCATCTATTTTGTTGGGATTTCCAACAAGAAATAGTTGGTGGGAATGCTTTTGTCCCTTTGTTGAAGGATGGCCTGTTGGCCGGTGGTGCGGGTGCACTTGGTCGAGCTTGGGGTTGGTTGAAACCTCTATTGGGTGGAAAACTGTTGTTATATTTCTGAAAAGGTGGGGGTCTAAAACCCGGTCTATGGTTGTCTGAGACGGTTCTAAATCTTTCTCTATTTCTGTTGATGTTGTCGTTCCTTTCCTGCTCGTGCTCATAGCACAGCCTGGATTTATGTAGGGTTATATCAAGGGTTTTGGGCATGTCAAATTCTATCTTCTCTCTAAATTTTGGTGGCAGCCCACCCAAGAACTATTGAATTTTCACCGTCTCATCCTTAAGATAAGGCACATAGTGCAGCAAGTCTAAGAACCGGTTTATGAATGCTTCCATAGTCAGGGAGCCCATTTTTAACTCATGAAATTCTTTTATTTTCTTGTCAAAGAATCTTTCAGACATATACTTGTCCTGGAATATCCTACTGAAAGTATCCCAGGTTATGTCTCGTAGTTGTTGTCCCTTAGTGTGTTTCAAGTCTCGCCACCATTTGGTAGCTTTACCATTTAGGTTGTATATGGCTAGTCGGGCTTGCATCTCACTGGAGTAATTATGGACTTTAAAGTATTTATTCATCCCTAACAACCATTCTTCAGCCTTTTCCCCTGAGTTGATTTCCCCATCATAAGTTGGGGCTTTTATCTTTCTTAACTATCCTTGTAAACAGTCATCAGTCTTCCTCCTCCTCTTGCAAGGAGGTGGGGAGCCATTGTCATTGGAAAAGCTCTTACAGTCCTCTTCCAATGGTTCCGATTTGTGTCCTTCTTGCTCTCCTATCTTGTAACTGGTTGCTTTCCTTGTGTTAAGAGTGTTGACGAAAAGAGTAGGATGTTCATGTGGTTTTTCCCATGTTAGGCTTTGGAGTAAGCCTCCGTTTATAGCCCGATGTTCTCTTCTCTCTTGCATATTCTCGTCTGTGAAACTCTAGAACTCTGCCTGTAGATGTTGTAGGGATTTCTCTAAATTCGAGTTGAGTTCCACCACAATTTCATGCTCTCATGGTGGGGAATTTAGATTTCCTTGTATACTACTACCTTGTTCTGCATTCCTTTTTCTGATACTGCTTGTATCTGAAAGTTATATAAGTATATGTTTACGGAAAACAATTTGTTAGTTAATTCTTCAAATAAAACATAATACAATATTTTAAACAAATTTTTCTGTATTTGCATCGGTGTTTGGTAGTGATCCCAATAGGTCACTTAGAGTTTGTAACTTGCTCTGATACCACTTGTAATGTCCCAAAAATACCAAAAATTTAAAAAATTTCTCTGTCCCTGTAATAAGTACTAATTGAAATGAAAGAGTCACATGTTAATTTTAATACTAAGAAAAGAATATGTAAATTCTCATTGTATATAAAAGAAGGTCTACACTTTCCAAAGGTCATAAATTTTAGCAGTTTACATTTCCAATTCTGCGGAAGCAGTGTGGATTTAAAAAGGTAATGTATCCTAGTTATGAGTCTATATTTATTGACGTAATTATAATGGTACACTTTCATACTGTTTTAAATGAATGCACATGAATGTATGATGAAATGTCTGTATGAACCTTTAGTTGATATGCCCTTTGTTGATGATATGTTTCTCCAAGGGTGGGTGTTGTAACACTCCAGGAGAGGTAATTAACTACCCTGGTAGAGTTTGCCGAGAGGTACGAGTACGCTGGGTACTTCTAGACTTACTTAGTGTTTTGCTAATACTATATTTCGTGTTTGTTTCTTTTGCAGGCATATCTCCTATGATTTTCCTATCCTAGAGAGTGAGTCCAACATCTAACTACTTGTTAAGGTTTACTAGGTATGATATTATAATGGTAAACAACCCAAATGGAGGAGCCATACTACCAAGTGCAATATACATAAAAAGGGGTCTGCTAGGGAAATATTTATGGTAATGAGACCCTATGCATATTTAATTAAAACATGGCTACAGCCCCATGACTCTACTATAGTCTTTGTACAAAAGAATCAAGCCTCCACCATAGCAGGGTGGGTGTGATATTAACTACACTTTTAATGCACAGTGGGTAACAGACTATTGTCGAGGGTTTTGTAATGTTTGGTGTTTTTCCTTACTCTTGTCTTCTGCGTAGTCATTGGTTTACTTGCTCTATACTTCATTTCAGTGGTGGCTGAGTTTGTGTCCTGACCCGAGCTATGCTCGTGGTCAGTCCACATAGCGTTGAGGCTCATCCGGTGGCGTAGCAGGTACCATATTTCTCTCAGGTATGAACAACTCCACGCTGTTTTAAATCAACCTTTCCTCTTTTGATAATTAAATCTCAAAGTTGTTGACTACTATTACTTGTTTGGATTTTGGCAGGTGATATGGTTTTGCTGTGCGATGTTACGATTGTTCAAGGTTGATATTGGCGTGGCCAGGGTATTGGTAAGTCCAGCTTACCCACCCATTACACTACATCTTGCATCTCTGGTGATGTATGTATGCGTCTTGTTCTGTTGTAAGGGAGACTCCCGTAAGCCCTTGGCTTACTGATTCACCTTGGGGGAGTCTAATATGGCTGCCTATTGGCTGGACCAGAGAAGTTGGGGTTTCAAAATGTATTTAAGAGATTTGAATTCGCAGAGGAGACTATGGTGTAATTTGTGTTTATGAAGTTGGATCCTTTTTTTGTTGCTTGGCGTTTCCATTTCTTGTACAATGAAATTTTTGTTTTGGTTTTAAAAAGTGGAATGAATCCCAATCGAAATATGTGGTTGTAAAGAACTTTAACGGTAACTTCTTCATACTCTACGTGTTTATAAATCTGAAATGGAAGTAAGACTTGCGTTGGGGTTTTATTCTTATTTTATAACTATCCATTGAGGAAAAATCCTGTCGCTCTAAAATATTCTATGTCTATTCTAAGTCAATTTCCAACGCTATGGTACTTCTGTGTGTTATAAGAATCACAGTGTGAAACAATAGATGATTTCTATGAGGCTCTCTACGACTCAAATTCGGAAACGTAGCTAGGGTTTAGAGGATGGTGGTTTCGATTTACTTACTGTCGGTGTTGGTAAAATGAACACTTGCTTGATGAAAGTTTTAAATGCTGGATACTACGTTTTTGAAACGTGAATCCTGTAGACTGTATCTATAAGTTTTGGCTAGAGAATACTATGGGATTTGACCCTTAACCTGTGGTTTCAATAGGCTTGTACGTTTGCAATAAATATAAAAGAATAAAAGAAAAACGTATGAGTGTTGTAGAGCTTTCTTCGACTACTGTTTTAATTTTAAGTGTGGTGTTTGCATGGTTTGGGAAGCAAAGAGAACGCTTCGCTTGGATTGGAAGGAAAATTATTTCGATCAGTAATTAAATCTATCACACTCTATTTTAGAAATAAAAACATATATATATATATATATATGCAAAGAAATATGACTGGACTAAGCCCTAGAGATTCGTTTTACCAGGTCTCTGTCATGACTGTGTTTTACTATAAGCTTGTGTATCTTGGTATTCAAATCGTTTTGTATGGTGACAAACGATGCCTGATAAATATTGATCGTAGCAGCTAAATAAGTACGTTGCATTGTAAAAGAAATTAATTGATAGATAGGAGGAAGTAAATAGGACAACAAATTAAAAACAATTCTTAGTGATTCCCTAAAATTTAGAAGTAAACAAAAATTTGACTGACTAGCAAAGGCTAGCTGGCTAGACCTTCTAGGCAATGCCATGGGATTATGGGTAAAATATTAAAATATTGATAACGAGAACACTACTATTTTAACATTGCATTCTGAAAATAATTAATTTGGAGGTCTTGTATCTTTGCATACCTGCTTGTTTCTGTAGCTTGCTCCCACTTGTAATGACCTGCACACTCAGGCAAATGATTAATGGAAAACTATTGAACTTTTAACTGACCTAACAATTGATCTTGGAATGGATAACTTTGGGACTACCATGTTTCTCCCAACCATGATTCTACAACTGTTCTTGGTTCACTATGAATCCCCCCAAGCTGGTTCTGACATGCAAACTGAGAGGTAGAGGCCCTACATTTGTAGCTGGTTCAGATCTGGAAAATTGATGTGGGAAAGGTTCACTTCTTGCAACAGAGGGTTTCTCTTTGACACCATAAGAGAATTATAACTCCAAAAGAAAAGGATCCCCAAACTTTGGGGTTTGTCTTCCTTAAGTAGGAAAATCTTGAATTAGGACTGTAGGAATTTACTGGTTTCTTTAAATTAAATAAATTAATTTATAAAAGAGTATTTGTTTACTTAACTACTAGTTCTTTTGAAACTAGGACTTCTCAACTTTGTTTGACTAAAGTGTTTTTGATTTAAGCCTTTCTAGACTTGTGATCAATATTAATACATTACCGATTTATTATTTCATAAACTATATAAAATAAATATATTTTATAATTAAATAATAATAATCATCATTATTAAATTTATGAATAATAATAAGAATAGTAATAGCCTTGAGGCTTTTAAGCATAATAACCCTAGAAGACCATTAGTAGTTAATTCAAGCTTTAAAGGGTGGTGTTTATCTTTTATTTAATCAGGTATCTTGACATGATACTTCCTTTAAATCTTTTTAAGGATAGGGTCCACTTCTTTGGACGGTTTCCGTAAGCTAGTATAGGCACCTCTAGTCTCTCCCTTTGCATGTTAGATTCCCTCATTTTAACATGATAGTTGCTGCAGTACTTGATGATAATAAGATTTATTTAATCAATTCAAATAGTTGTGATAAAACACATAAGTGCTCTTCAAAGTCCTTCTGACTCGACACTTGAGATCTAGTAACGCCGAGTGCTCTTCAGAGCCTTTTAACTCAACACTCTCACATGGGCGTTACTCTAGTGCAATTTTAGATCCTTTGCTCAACAATAGATCTAGAATGTGGTTATGAGGCACATCTAGGATATTTTAAGTGGCCTCGGATCCGGTAATCATTTTCTTTCAAGCTTGGAGTGCTCCAGGGATTATGCCCAACACTCAATGTACATCGGGGCTTAGGCCCAGCACGTGATAAGAGTCCTCTAGATACATCGGGGCTTAGGCCTAGTATATAGGTCATTTGTGTGTTACTGAGTCCACGCTCAACACACTACATAATCATCCCTATGAATCATGCTTTGCACAGTATAATGTCACAAAAGAGGTAATCTCAGTATATCATAATTTGTAACCAATTCTCATAAGAAAACATAAGTTTATTCATTCGGGAATTCCTTCCCAGTATAAATTCAATAATGAAACAATCAGGGTCCATGCCCAATATATCAAATCATGAAAGAATAAATCAAAACATCCTAATTCTATGCCAAAATAATAAATCACATATGTTGGGGCCATGGCCTAATATAACATCATAACATAGTCAGTCAAAAAGTTGGGATATTACATCCCTCCCTGCTTAGAACAACATCGTTCCGGTGTTTCTAGGGACTCGGAATGGAATCATTGAACAAGGCGGGGTATGCCTCTCTCATGGTAGCCTCATTCTTCCAAGTAGCCTCATCTGGTCCAAAGTGTCTCCATTGCACTTTTAGCTGAGTAATGGTCCTCCTCCTAAGCTGGACCTCTCTCTCTTCTGGAATGTGGAGTGGTTCTGGTGTGAACTCCCCTTCGGGCTCCACCTGTAATAAGGACCAATCAATAACATGTTTAGTATCGTATACATATTTCTTTAATAAAGAAGCATGAAAAACATTATGAACTTTTATATGTACTGGTAGTTCTAACTCATACGCTACTGGACCCTTCTTGCCCAATATTTCAAAAGGTACACAAAACCTTGGGGCTAGTTTACCGCAATGCCCCAAGCTCAATGAGCTTCGTTTCGCCTCTAGTCTTAGGAATACATGTTCACCTACTTGGTAGTCTTTGTCCTTTCTTTTCTTATCCACGTAACTCTTTTGGCGGTCTTGTGCTTCTTTTAGGTTCAGTTGCACCTTGGAGACTAGTTTTTCCAAGTCTTTTAGTAATTCTGGCCCTAGTATAAGTCTGTCCACCAAGCTATCCCAAGTTACGCGGGTCTGAAATTTTCGACCATAGAGTACCTCGAAAGGGCTCATTTTGGCTGAGGTTTGATAACCATTGTTGTACGCAAACTCGGCGAGGGGTAAATAGTCTTCCCACTTAGTGGGATTGTTCATGACATACATCGTCAGCATATCCTCTAGAATTTGGTTTACTCGTTCCCTCTATCCGTCAGTTTGGGGGTGGTATGCGGTACTAAAATGTAGTTGTGTCTCTAACCCGAAGAATAGTGCTCTCCAAAAGTTGATAGTGAACTTCGTGTCTCGGTCAGAGATAATTTCTTTGGGTATCCCGTGTAACCGGAAAATCTCCTTTAGGAAGATTTCCGCAATGTGAACTGCTTTGTAGGTAGATTTTATTGGTATGAAATGTGCTGTTTTTGACAGCTTGTCTACTACTACGAAGATGGAGTCGTTCTATTTCTTACTCTTGGGAGGGCCTGTAATGAAATCCATACTTATTACCTCCCACTTCCATTCCAGAATGGGTAAAGGTTGAAGTAGTCCGGAGGGGTGTTGATGTTCTGCTTTGACCAACTGGCATTCCTGACATTTCGCGATGAACAATCCGATGTCAGCTTTCAGTTTAGGCCAAAAGTAATGTTTCTTTATGGTCGAAATCATCTTTTGATATCCAGGGTGCCCTAAATATGTTTTCCGGTGGAATTCAGTGAGTATGTTAGGTCTAATGTCTCTACTCTCGGGAACGTAAAGTCTCTCCTTTGACCATAACAATCCTGATTCATTTATCTTGTATTCTTTTTGTTGTTGAAAAAGCCTATCTTCCTAGATCCTTTTAAGGATCTCGACATAGAATCGGTCATTTTGGCATGCCATTCTAATTCTGTTATGTAAGTCAGAGTCAATTTGACTTTCAGTTACCTCACATAACATATGAGATCATCGACTTAAGGCATCGACGATCTTGTTTTCTTTTCCCTTGATGTGTTTCAGTTCGAAGTGGTATTCACTAAGGAAGTCTAACCACCTAGCCTATCTAGCGTTCAGGTTGGGTTGATTGAAGAGGTACTTTAGACTCATGTTGTCCATCTTTAATAGAAATTTCCTGCCCATGAGGTAATGCCTCCACATCTTTAGAGTGTGCATAATGGCAGCCAATTCGAGGTCATGAGTAGGATAGTTTTTCTCATGTTCTTTTAACTTCTTTGACTCGTATCATATGGAAAAGTCATCCTACATAAGGACTCCACTGAGTTCTTCCCTGCTTGAATCGGTGTAAACTACAAAGTCCCCATTGGGGTCGGCAATTCGTAGTATTGGTGCGCAAATCAGAAGTTGTTTTAACTTCTGAAAACTTTCCTCGCACTTGTCTGTCCAAATGAACTTATTGGTTTTCTTCTGTAAAGCAGTCATGGGACAAGCGATCCATGAGAAGTTCTCAATGAACTTTCGATTTTATCCGTCTAAACCTAGGAATGATCGTATGTCGAAAACACAAGTAGGCGTGGGCCATTCCTCGATAGCCTTGATCTTTTCAGGATCAATTGCTATTCCCTTCTTGGAAATGATGTGTCTTGAGTATTGTATCTGAGGTCTATAGAAATCACACTTACTAAATTTTGCGTATAGATGATGTTCTCGTAGTGTCCGTAGAACTATTCGGAGGTGTTCCTCATGTTCTTCTTCATTCTTGGAATAGATCAGAATATCGTCTATGAAGACTAGAACAAACTTGTCGAGGGTACTTACTGAAAACGTTGTTTATCATGCACATGATGTTGGTGGGTGCATTCGTCAAACCGAAAGGTATTACTACACACTCGTAGTGGCCATATTGGGTGTGAAACATAGTCTTACTGATGTCCTCGTCATGGATTCTCACCTGGTGATATCTGGATCGTAGGTTGATCTTTGAGAAAATCTTTGCTCCTCTGACTTGGTCAAACAAGTCGTCAATCCTAGGGAGTGGGTATCGGTTCTTGATGGTTAACTTGTTGAGTTGACAGTAATCGATGCACATACGCATCGTTCTATCCTTCTTTTTGACAAAGAGTATTGGTGCTCCCCAGGGAGACACACTCGATCGAATGTATCCCTTGTCTATTAATTCTTGTAATTGTATCTTGAGCTCTACCAACTCTGGTGTGCTCATACGGTATGGAGTCCTAGAGACGAGTACCGATCCGGGTGTTAGCTCTACGGAAAATTCTAAGTCCTGTTTGGGTGGTAACCCTGGTATTTCCTCAGGAAAACACGTCTATGAATTCTACTAGTATTGGAAAATACTCGATCCTTTGTTCTCTATCAGCTTCTACTATTTTAAGTGGATTGCAAATAGTTTACAACCCTTTCTTAATCATTTCTTTGCTTGTAATGCAGATATCTGTTGTACTGATACTTCCTTAGGTATACCTTGAATTGTCCTTTGGTTCCCTTGACTATCATTGCATAGGATTGATTTGTTTAAGCAATCTAGCAAGGCATGATGTCCTTCTAACCAATCCATGCCTATTATTATGTCATAAGACCCTAGCAGTAATAGCTTTAAATCCACCCTAGTCGGGAAACCATTCAATTCTAACTTACAACCCTTAATTAGTTCGAAAACCTTTCGCTTGGTACCCGTAGCTAGTTGTACTAGCCATGGTACCTTGTGACTTTCTCGGTTTCACTTGCAAGTTTCTAATATCCCAGGGGCAATGTAGCTTTGGGAAGCACCGGGGTCTATTAGAATTGAAATGATAGTGTTATATATCTTACCCTCAGATTCCACCATGGTGGCTTGATGATCTGCCTGTTGGCCATCGAGGACGGCATAAATCCTAGGTGTCTTTGCCATGTCCCCCACGATAGGCTCCATTTGGATGTTGTGTAAAACCCCATCAGTTTTGTTGGGATAGTCTCTGTAGTAATGTGGTCCTTGGCATTTCCAACAAGAAACAGTTGGTGGGACTGCTTTTGTCCCTTTGTTGAAGGCTAACCTGTTGGCTGGTGGTGGGGGTGCACTTGGTTTAGCTTGAGGTCGGGTGAAACCTCTATTGGGTGGAAAGCTATTGTTATGTTTCCGAAAAGTTGGGGGTCTAAAATCCGGTCTACGGTTGTTTGAGAAGGTTCTGAATATGTATCTATTTCTATTGATGTTGTCATTCCTTTCCTGCCCATGCTCATAGCATAGCCTGGCTTTATGTAGGGTTATATCAAGGGTTTTGGGCATGTCAAAATCTATCTTCTCTCTAAATTTTGGTGGAAGCCCACCCAAGAACTGTTGAATTTTCACCTTCTTGTCCTTAATATAAGGCACATAGTTTAGCAAGTCTAAGAACTGGTTTATGAATGCTTCCATAGTTAGGGAGCCCATTTTTAACTCATGAAATTCTTTTATTTTCTTGTCAAAGAATCTTTTAGACATATACTTGTCCTGGAATATCCTGATGAAAGTATCACAGGTTATGTCTCGCAGTTGTTGTCCCTTAGTGTGTTTCAAGTCCCGCCACCATCTGGCAGCTTTACCATTTAGGTTGTATATGGCTAGTCAGGCTTGCATCTCACTGGAGTAATTATGGACATTAAAGTATTTATTCATCCCTAACAACCATTCTTCAGCCTTTTCCCCTAAGTTGATTTCCCCGTCATAAGTTGGGGATTTTATCTTTCTTAACTCTCCTTGCAAACTGTCATCAATCTTCCTCCTCCTCTTGCAAGGAGGTGGGGAGCCATTGTCATTGGAAGAGCTCTTATAGTCATCTTCCAATGGTTTTGATTTGTGTCGTTCTTTCTCTCCTATCTTGTAACTAGCGACTTTCCTTGTGTTAAAAGTGTTGACGGAAAGAGTACGCTATTCATGTGGTTTTGCCCCTGTTAGGATTTGGAGTAAGGCTTCGTTTATAGCCTGTTGTTCTCTTCTTTCTCGCATATTCTCGTCTGAAACTCTAGAACTCTGCCTGTAGATGTTGCAAGGATTTCTCTAAATCCGAGTTGAGTTCCACCACAATTTCTTGCTCTTGTGGTGGGGAATTTAGATTTCCTTGTATACTGCTGCCTTGTTCTGCATTCATTTTTTTGATACTGCATGTATCTGAAAGTTATATAAGTATCTGTTTACGGAAAACAATTTGTTAGTTATTCTTCACATAAAACATAATACAATATTTTAAACAAAGTTTTTTGTATCTGCAGTGGTGTTTGGTAGTGAGCCCAATATGTCACTTAGTGTTTGTAACTTGCTCTGATACCACTTGTAATGTCCCAAAACTACCAAAAATTTAAAAAATTTGTCTGTCCCTGTAACAAGTACTAATTGAAATGAAAGAGTTGTATGTCAATTTTAATACTAAGAAAAGAATATGTAAATGCTCATTGTATATAAAAGAAGGTCTACACTTTCCGAAGGTCATAAATTTTAGCAGTTTACATTTCCAATTCTACAAAAGCAATGTGGATTTAAAAAGGTAATGTATCCTAGTTACGAGTCTATATTTACTGACGTAATTGTAATGGTACGCTTTCATACTATTTTAAATGAATGCACATGAATGTATGATGAAATGTCTGTATGAACCTTCAGGTGATATGCCATTTGTTGATGATATGTTTCTCCCAGGGTGGGTGCTGTAACACTCCAGGAGAGGTAATTACATACCCCGGCAGAGTTTTGCGATAGGTACGGGTACGTTGGGTACTTCTGGACTTTCTTAGCATTTTGCTAATACTATCTTTCGTGTTTGTTTCTTTTGCAAGCATATCTCCTATGATTGTCCGATCCTAGAGAGTGTGTCCAACCTCTAACTACTTGCTAAGGTTTTCTAGGTATGATATTATAATGGTAAACAACCCAAATGGAGGAGCCATACTACCAAGCACAATATACATAAAAAGGGGTCTACTAGGGAAATGTTTATGGTAATGAGACCCTATGCATATTTAATTAAAATGTGGCTACAGCCCCATGACTCTACTATAGCCTTTGTACAAAAGAATCGAGCCTCCACTATAGCAGAGTGGGTGTGATATTAACTACACTTTTAATGCACAGTGAGTGATAGACTTTCGTCGAGGGTTTTGTTATGTTTGGGGTTTTTCCTTAGTCCTGTCTTCTGCGTACTCGCTGGTTTACTTGCTCTGTACTTCATTTCAGTGGTGGCTATGTTTGTGTCCTGACCCGAGTTATGCTTGTGGTCAGTCCACTTAGCATTGTTTAAGCTCGGCCAGTGGCGTAGTGGGTACCATACTTCTCTTAGATATGAACAAATCCATGCTGTTGTAAATCAACCTTTCCTCTTTTGATAATTAAATCTTAGAGTTGTTGACTGCTATTACTTGTTTGGATTTTGCAAGTGATAAGGTTTTGGTGTGCGATGTTGCAATTGTTCAGGGTTTCTATTGGCGTGGCCAGGGTATTGGTAAGTCCAGCTTACCCACCCATTACACTACCTCTCACATCTCTGGTGATGTATGTATGCATCTTGTTTTGTTGTAAGGGAGACTCCCGTAAGCCCTTGGCTTACTGATTCACCTTGGGGGAGTCTAATATGGTCGCCTATTGGATGGACCAGAGAAGTTGGGGTTTCAAAATGTATTTAAGAGATTTGAATTCACAAAGGAGACTATGATGTAATTTGTGTTTATGAAGTTGGGTCCTTTTTTTGTTGCTCGGCATTTCCATTTCCTGTACAATGAAATTTCTATTTTTTTTTTAAAAGGGGGAATGAATACCAACCGGAATATGTGGTTGTAAAGGACTCTAATGGTAACTTCTTCATACTCTGCGTGTTTATAAATCTGAAATGGAAGTAAGACTTGCATTGTGGTTTTATTCTTGTTTTATAACTATTCATTGAGGAAAAATCCTATAGCTCTACTTTATTCTATGTCTATCCTTAGTCGATTTCCGACGCTATGGTACTTCTATGTGTTATATGAATCACAATGTAAAACAATAGATGATTTCTACGAGGCTCTCTGTGCCTCAAATTCATAAACGTAGCTAGGGTTTAGAGGATGGTGGTTTCAATTTACTTACTCTCGGTGTTGGTAAAATGAACACTTGCTTGATGAAAGTTTTAAATGCTGGATACTACGTTTTTGAAACGTGAATCCTGTATAATGTATCTCTAAGTTTTGGCTAGAGAATACTATGGGCTTCGACCCTTAACCTATGGTTTCGATAGGCTTCTGCGTTTGCAATAAATATAAAAGAATAAAAGAAAAGCGTATGAATGTTGTAGAGATTTCTTCGACTGTTGTTTTCGTTTTAAGTGTGGTGTTTGCATGGTTTGGGAAGCAAAGAGAACGCTTCGCTTGGATTGGAAGGAAAACTATTTTGATCAGTAATTAAATATATCATACTCTATTTTAGAAATAAAAACACACATATATATATATGCAAAGAAAGATGACTCGACTAAGCCCTAGAGATTTGTTTTACCAGGTCTCTATCATGACTGTGTTTTACTATAAGTTTGTGTATCTTGGTTTTCAAATCGTTTTGTATGGTGGCAAACGATGCCTGATAAATATTGATCATAGCAGCTAAATAAATACGTTGCATTGTAAAAGGCATTAATTTATAGATAGGAGGAAATAAATAGGACAACAAATTAAAAACAATACTTAGTGATTCCCGAAACTTTAGAAGTAAACAAAAATTCGATTGACTAGCAAAGGGTAGCTGGCTAGACCTCCTAGGCAATGCCACGGTATGATGGATAAAACCTTAAAATACTGATAAGGAGAACACTACTAGTTTAACATTGCATTCTGAAAATAATTAATTTGAAGGTCTTGTAGCTTTGCATACCTGCTTGTTTCTGTAGCTTGCTCCCGCTTGTAATGACCTGCACACTCTACCAAATGATTAATGGAAAACTACTGAACTTTTAACTGACTTGACAATTGATCTTGGAATGGATAACTTGGGGACTACCACGTTCCTCCCAACCATGATTCTACAACCGTTCCTGGTTCAGTATGAATCCCCTCGAGCTGGTTCTGACATGCAAACTAAGAGGTAGAGGCCCTAGATTTGTAGCTGGTTCAGATCTGGAAAATTGATGTGGGAAAGGTTCACTTCTTGGAACAGATGGTTTCTCTTTGACACCATAAGAGAATTATAACTCCAAAAGAGAAGGATCCCAAACTTTGGGGTCTATCCTCCTTAAGTAGGAAAATCTTGAATTAGGACTATTGGAATTTACTGGTTTCTTTAAATTAAATTAAATAATTTATAAAAGAGTATTTGTTTACTTAACTACTAGTTCTTTTTGAACTAGGACTTCTCAACTTTGTTTGACTAAAGTGTTTTTGATTTAAGCCTTTCTAGACTTGTGATCAATATGAATACATTACTGATTTATTACTACATAAACTATATAAAATAAATGTTTTTTATAATTAAATAATAACAATAATCATTATTAAATTTATGAAAAATAATAACAATAGCAATAGCCTTGAGGATTTTAAGCATAATAACCCTAGAACACCATTAGTAGTTAATTCAAGCTTTAAAGGGTGGTGTTTAACTTTCTTTAAATATTTTTAAGGATAGGGTCCACTTCTTTGGATGGTTTCGGTAAGCTAGTATAGGCACCTCTAGTCTCTCCCTTTGCATGTCAGATTCCCTCATTTTAACATGGTAGTTGCCCCAGTACTTGATGATAATAAGATTTATTTAATCAATTTGAATAGTTGTGATAAAACCGATAAGTGCTATTCAGAGTCCTTCTGACTCAACACTTGAGATCTAGTAACCCCAAGTGCTCTTTAGAGCCTTTTAACTCAACACTCTCACATTGGCGTTACGCTAGTGCAATTCCAGAGCCTCTCCCCAACACTAGAGCTAGAATGTGGTTGTGAGGCACATCTAGGATATTTTAAGTGGCCTCGGATCCGATAATCATTTTCTTTCAAGTTTGGAGTGCTCCAGGGATTATGCCCAACACTCAACATACATCGGGGCTTACGCCTAGTACGTAATAAGGGTCCTCTAGATACATCGGGGCTTAGGCCCAATATATAGGTCATTCATGTGTTACTGAGTCCATGCTCAACACACTACATAATCATCCATATGAATCATGCTCTGCATAGTTTAATGTAACAAAAGAGGTAATCTCAGTATATCATAATTTGTAACCAGTTCTCATAATAAAACATAAGTTTATTCGTTTGGGCATTCCTTCCCAGTATATATTCAATAATGAAACAATCAGGGTCCATACCCAATATATCAACTCAAGAAAGAATAAATCAAAACATGTTAATGCTATGCCAAAATAATAAATCACATATGTTGGGGCTGTGGCCCAATATAACATCATAACATAGTCAGTCAAAAAGTTGGGATATTAAATCCCTCCTCGCTTAGAACAACACCATCCCGGTGTTTCTAGGGACTAGGAATGGAATCATGAAACAAGGCAGGGTATGCCTCTGTCATGGTAGCCTCATTCTCCCAAGTAGCCTCATGGACTTTAAAGTATTTATTCATGGACTTTAAAGTATTTATTCATCCCTAACAACCATTCTTCAGCCTTTTCCCCTGAGTTGATTTCCCCGTCATAAGTTGGGGCTTTTATCTTTCTGAACTCTCCTTGCAAACTGTCATCACTCTTCCTCCTCCTCTTGCAAGGAGGTGGGGAGCCATTGTCATTGGAAGAGCTCTTATAGTCCTCTTCCAATGGTTCCGATTTGTGTCTTTCTTGCTCTCCTATCTTGTAACTGGCTTCTTTCTTTGTGTTAAGAGTGTTGACGGAAACAGTAGGCTGTTCATGTGGTTTTTCCCCTATTAGGATTTGGAGTAAGGCTTCGTTTATAGCCCGTTGTTCTCTTCTTTCTTGCATATTCTCGTCTTTGAAACTCTGGAACTCTGCCTATAGATGCTGCAAGGATTTCTCTAAATCTGAGTTGAGTTCCACCACAATAACTTGCATTCGTGGTGGGGAATTTAGATTTCCTTGTATACTGCTTCCTTATTCTGCATTCATTTTTCTAATACTGCCTGTATCTAAAAGTTATATAAGTATCTGTTTACGGAAAACAATTTGTTAGTTAATTCTTCACATAAAACAAAATACAATATTTTAAACAAAGTTTTCTGTATCTACAGCTGTGTTTGGTAGTGAGCCTAATACGTCACTTAGTGTTTGTAACTTGCTCTGATACAACTTGTAATGTCCCAAAAATACCAAAAATTTAAAAAATTTGTCTGTCCCTGTAACAAGTATGAATTGAAATGAAAGAGTTTCATGTCAATTTTAATACTAAGAAAAGAATCTGTAAATGTTCATTGTATATAAAAGAAGCTCTACACTTTTCGAAGGTCATAAATTTTAGCAGTTTACATTTCGAATTCTACAAAAGCAATGTGAATTTAAAAAGGTAATGTATCCTAGTTACGAGTCTATATTTACTGACGTAATTGTAATGGTACGCTTTCATACTGTTTTAAATGAATGCACATGAATGTATGATGAAATGTCTGTATGAACCTTCAGGTGATATGCCCTTTGTTGATGATATGTTTCTCCCAGGGTGGGTGCTGTAACACTCCAAGAGAGGTAATTACATACCCCGACAGAGTTTGCCGAGAGGTACGGGTACGTTGGGTACTTCTGGACTTACTCAACGTTTTGCTAATACTATCTTTCGTGTTTGTTTCTTTTGCAGGCATATCTCCTATGATTTTCCGGTCCTAGAGAGTGAGTCCAACCTCTAACTACTTGTTAAGGTTTACTAGGTATGATATTATAATGGTAAACAACCCAAATGGAGGAGCCATACTACCAAGCGCAATATACATAAAAAGGGGTCTGCTAGGGAAATGTTTATGGTAATGAAACCCTATGCATATTTAATTAAAACGTGGATACAGCCCCATGACTCTACTATAGCCTTTGTACAAAAGAATCAAGCCTCCACTATAGCAGGGTGGGTGTGATAGTAACTACACTTTTAATGCATAGTGGGTGACAGACTGTCGTCCAGGGTTTTGTAACATTTGTGGTTTTTCCTTAGTCCTGTCGTCTGCGTAGTCGCTGGTTTACTTGCTATGTACTTCGTTTCAGTGGTGGCTGAGTTTGTGTCCTGACCCGAGCTATGCTCGTGGTCGGTCCACTTAGCGTTGTTTAAGATCGGCCAGTGGCACAATGGGTACCATACTTCTCTAAGGTATGAACAACTCCATGCTGTTGTAAATCAACCTTTCTTCCTTTGATAATTAAATCTTAGAGTTGTTGACTACTATTACTTGTTTGGATTTTGCTAGGTGATAAGGTTTTGGTGTGCGATGCTGCGATTGTTCAGGGTTTCTATTGGCGTGGCCAGGGTATTGGTACGTCCAGCTTACCCACCCATTACACTACCTCTTGCATCTTTGGGGATGTATGTATGCGTCTTGTTCTATTGTAAGGGAGACTCCCGTAAGCCCTTGGCTTACTGATTCATCTTGGGGAGTCTAATATGGTCACCTATTGGCTGGACAAGAGAAATTGGGGTTTCAAAATGTATTTAAGAGATTTGAATTCTCAAAGGAGACTATGATGTAATTTGTGTTTATGAAGTTGGGTCCTTTTTTTGTTGCTCGGCGTTTCCATTTCTTGTACAATGAAATTTATGTTTTGGTTTTAAAAGGGGGAATGAATACCAACCAGAATATGTTGTTGTAAAGGACTCTAATGGTAACTTCTTCATACTCTGCATGTTTATAAATCTAAAATGGAAGTAAGACTTGCATTGTGGTTTTATTCTTGTTTTATAACTATTCATTGAGGAAAAATCCTATAGCTCTACTTTATTCTATGTCTATCCTTAGTCGATTCCGACGCTATGGTACTTCTATGTGTTATATGAATCACGATGTGAAACAATAGATGATTTCTACGAGGCTCTCTGTGCCTCAAATTCATAAACGTAGCTAGGGTTTAGAGGATGGTGGTTTCAATTTACTTACTCTCGGTGTTGGTAAAATGAACACTTGCTTGATGAAAGTTTTAAATGCTGGATACTACGTTTTTGAAACGTGAATCCTGTATAATGTATCTCTAAGTTTTGGCTAGAGAATACTATGGGCTTCGACCCTTAACCTATGGTTTCGATAGGCTTCTGCGTTTGCAATAAATATAAAAGAATAAAAAAAAAGCGTATGAATGTTGTAGAGATTTCTTCGACTGTTGTTTTCGTTTTAAGTGTGGTGTTTGCATGGTTTGGGAAGCAAAGAGAACACTTCACTTGGATTGGAAGGAAAACTATTTAGATCAGTAATTAAATCTATCATACTCTGTTTTAGAAATAAACACACACACACACACACACACACATATATATGCAAAGAAAGATGACTGGACTAATCCCTAGAGATTCGTTTTACCAGGTCTCTGTCATGACTGTGTTTTACTATAAGTTTTTCTATCTTGGCTTTCAAATCGTTTTGTATGGTGACAAACAATGCCTGATAAATATTGATCGTAGTAGCTAAATAAATATGTTGCATTGTAAAAGGAATTAATTGATAGATAGGAGGAAATCAATAGGACAACAAATTAAAAACAATACTTAGTGATTCCCGAAACTTTAGAAGTAAACAAAAATTTGATTGACTAGCAAAGGCTAGCTGGCTAGACCATCTAAGCAATGCCACAGGATTATGGGTAAAATCTTAAAATAAAGATAAGGAGAACACTACTATTTTAACATTGCATTCTGAAAATAATTAATTTGAAGGTCTTGTAGCTTTGCATACCTGCTTGTTTATGTAGCTTGCTCCCGCTTGTAATGACTTGCACACTCAGCCAAATGATTAATGGACAACTACTGAACTTTTAACTGACCTAACAATTGATCTTGGAATGTATAACTTTGGGACTAACACGTTCCTCCCAACTATGATTCTACAATCGTTCCTGGTTCAGTATGAATCCCCTCGAGTTGGTTCTGACATGCAAACTGAGAGGTAGAGGCCCTAGATTTGTAGCTGGTTCAGATCTAGAAAAGTGATGTGGGAAAGGTTCACTTCTTGGAACATAGGGTTTCTCTTTGACACCATAAGATAATTATAACTCCAAAAGAAAAGGATCCCCAAGCTTCGGGGTTTGTCCTCCTTAAGTAGAAAAATATTGAATTAGCACTGTAGGAATTTACTGGTTTCTTTAAATTAAATAAATTAATTTATAAAAGAGTATTTGTTTACTTAACTACTAATTCTTTTGGAGCTAGGACATCTCAACTTTGTTTGACTAAAGTGTTTTTGATTTAATCCTTTCTAGACTTGTGATCAATATTAATACATTACTAATATAAAATAAATGTATTTTATAATTAAATAATAACAATCATCATCATTAAATTTATGAATAATAATAACAATAGTAATAGCCT
This sequence comes from Larix kaempferi, assembly GCA_027924585.1. Lineage (NCBI taxonomy): Eukaryota > Viridiplantae > Streptophyta > Pinopsida > Pinales > Pinaceae > Larix > Larix kaempferi. The sequence continues at coordinate 6,429,717 of BSBM01000124.1, read as the reverse complement.
TGAGGCTTTTAAGCATAATAACCCTAGAAGACCATTAGTAGTTAATTCAAGCTTTAAAGGTTGGTGTTTATCTTTTATTTAATTAGGTATCTTCACATGATACTTCCTTTAAATCTTTTTAAGGATAGGGTCCACTTCTTTGGACGGTTTCGATAAGCTAGTATAGGCACCTCTAGTCTCTCCCTTTGCATGTCAGATTCCCTCGTTTTAACATGGTAGTTGCTGCAGTACTTGATGATAATAAGATTTATTTAATCAATTCGAATAGTTGTCATAAAACATGTAAGTGCTATTCAGAGTCCTTCCGACTCAACACTTGAGATCTAGTAACCCCGAGTGCTCTTCAGAGCCTTTTAACTCAACACTCTCACATGGGCGTTACACTAGTGCAATTCCACAGCCTCTGCTCAACACTAGAGCTAGAATGTGGTTGTGAGGAACATCTAGGACATTTTAAGTGGCCTCCGATCTGGTCATCATTTTCTTTCAAGCTTGGAGTGCTCTAGGGATTATGCCCAACACTCAACGTACATCGGGGCTCAGGCCCAGTACATAATAACAGTCCTCTAGATACATCGGGGCTTAGGCCTAGTATATAGCTCATTCATGTGTTACTAAGTCCACGCAGAACACACTACATAATCATCCATATGAATCATGCTTTGCACAGTATAATGTAAAAAATGAGGTAATCTTAGTATATCATAATTTTTATCCAATTCTCATAATAAAACATAAGTTTATTCATTCGGGCTTTCCTGCCCAGTATATATTCAATAATGAAACAATAAAAGTCCATGCCCAATATATCAACTCATGAAAGAATAAATCAAAACATGCTAATTCTATGCCAAAATAATAAATCACATATGTTGGGGTCGTGGCCCAATATAACATCATAACATAGTCAGTCAAAATGTTTGGATATTACATCCCTCCTCGCTTAGAACAACATCGTCCCGGTGTTTCTAGGGACTAGGAATGGAATCATGGAACAAGGCGGGGTATGCCTCTCTCATGGTAGCCTCATTCTTCCAAGTAGCCTCATCTGGTCCAAAGTGTCTCCATTGCACTTTTAGCTGAGTAATGGTCCTCCTCCTAAGCTGGACCTCTCTCTTGTCCAGAATGTGGAGTGGTTCTGGTGTGAACTTCCCTTCAGGCTCCACATGTAATAAGGACCAATCAATAACATGTTTAGTATCGTATACATATTTCTTTAATAAAGAAGCATGAAAAACATTATGAACTTTTATATGTGCTAGTAGGGCTAACTCATATGCTACTGGACCCTTCTTGCCCAATATTTCAAAAGGTCCACAAAAATTTGTGGCTAGTTTACCGCAACGCCCCAAGCTCAACGAGCTTCCTTTCGCCTTTATTCTTAGGAATACATGTTCACCTACTTGGTAGTCTTTGTCCTTTCTTTTCTTGTCTGCGTAACTCTGTTGGAAATCTTGTGCTTCTTTTAAGATCAGTTGCACCTTGGAGACTAGTTGTTCCAAGTCTTTTAGTAATTCTAGCCCTAGCATAAGTCTGTCCACCGGGCTATCCCAAGTTACGAGGGTTCGACACTTTCGACCGTAGAGTACCTCGAAAGTGCTCATTTTGGCCGAGTTTTGATAACCGTTGTTGTACGCAAACTCGGTGAGGTGTAAATAGTCTTCCCACTTAGTGGGATTGTTCATGACATACATCCTCAGCATATCCTCTAGAATTTGGTTTACTCGTTCCCTCTGTCTGTCGGTTTGGGGGTGGTATGCGGTAATAAACTATAGCTGTGTCTCTAACCTGGAGAACAGTGCTCTCCAGAAGTTTCTAGTGAACTTCGTGTCTCAGTCAGAGATAATTGCTTTGGTTATCCCTGAGATGCACCTGCAACAATTAATTACTAAGAATACGCGAAATAGCAGAAATAATAGAACAGAATCACTTTTATATTGATCACGGGCCACTTCGAGGGGGCAACCTCCTTTGAGCAAGCTCAATACAATTAACTTCACGGTGCCTTCAATGACCTCAACACACACTTATATACTAAGTCTATGCCCAATACTATGAGTCAAAACCATGGGACATATAATACTACGGGACGACTTACAAAGCATATGCGTCCAATACTATGGGTCAATACTATGGGCTAATATAAACTATGGATCAACAAATACTACGGGACGACTTACAAAGCATATGCGTCCAACAAAAATATACTAACATAGTAAAGAGAAGGGTTGACATGGGTTCCTAACATCCCCTCTCCCTTAGAAAAAGCTTTGTCCTCAAAGCTTTGGTTGGAGAAATTGCTGCAGAATCGGAAGGAGTGGTTCCCCGGTAGCATCCTCGGTTTGCATTTCAGGCCACTGACGCCTTTGGAGTGTCAAGGAGGATTGCTTGGAAGGCTGTAGACGAATAAGAACCCTGTCAGCTGCGTGGAAAATGCGCTCAGAACGGTGTTGATCAGCTTGTTGTTTCAGGTGAATTATGGCCATGTGAAGATTGTCCTGTAGAATGAGAAGAATCTGATCGCGGTTTCGAAGAACCGAGCCAATTTCCTGAACTGGAGAGCTTCTAAGGGTGTATGGAAGAAGAACAGGTGGTGTTTTTCCATAGACTGCTTCATATGGTGTCCTTTGAGATGTGGTATGGTACCACCAGAGCGCTGCTAGGAAATCCATAGAAATAGTTAGCCAAAGCTGTGTAGGGATGAGCACGGGTTTGAGCAATCCCGAAAGGAGTGTCGGTTCCCCCTTGTTGACTTGGAAAGTATCATCGTCAGCCACCATCTGTTGAATTGTCATTTTTAGTCCCGACCAGAAGAAGTTACATTGTTTTCGGTCATACATTTTGTAGAACCCAGAGTGCCCTGTTGAGGAAGAAGCATGGAGTTCATAGAAGAGATAGCCCTGTTGAACATATTGCAACCAATTTGGAACAAGCAGAGAAAGAGCTGTAAGAGAAACTGGGTCATCAATTGTGTGAGAAGGAGCATCTTCCACCATATTGTCCTTACCCTTCTTGTAAGTGATCACATAGGGACAACCCATGAGTTGGATAACCCATTGCAGGTGTGTTGGGGAGGAGACCCATTGTTCCAAAAAAAATTCTAGACTTGGGAGATCAGTCTTGATGCAGAAATAATTCCCTAATAGGTATGGCTGCCACTTCTGTACTGCATGCAAAATAGCCATCATTTCCTGCTGAGAGGTAGATGTGGCTACATTCTTACCGGAAAGGTCTCTTGAAGGCAGCACGCACATTGGTTCAGCAAAGATACCTGCATATCTATCCAAGGAAGTAGTGGAGACTGTTGATGGGTGCATCTGAATGGAATTGAGCTGAGCGATGACACCATGTGAATTCTTCTTAAGGATTTTTTCCAGGCGATGTTAACTGATGATGCAAAGAGACCCTGGTTGTAAGCCCATAAATTTGTGTTGTGCCCCATTGACTTTGAACTGCATCCAAAGTTCCGCAAAATCCCATAAGATGGGGCCAAGTGTGCGTAACCATTGAACGCCCAAAACCACATCACATCCGCCTAAGGACAAGGCAAACATGTCAGAGCGTAGGTTATAATCTTCCATAGAGATACGCACATTGTGACACTTCCCCTTGCAAGGTAAGGTACCCCCATTGGCAACCATGACTTCAAAGTTGGAGCAAGGATGGACAAAACAATCAGCCTGTTTGGCAATCCGAGGGTCAATGAAGTTATGAGTGCTACCAGAATCAATGAGGATGGTAAGAGGGAGCTTCTTGAAGTATCCCCTGACTCGCATTGTTTGTGGGGTGGTGACTCCAGTTACAGCATGGAGAGAGATCTCGGGTGGATCGTCCTGAGATGGGGTGTCAACAGGCAGGTGTTGAATGTCGACCTGATCATCTACTGTATCTGTAGCTTCTTCACCAAGTTCTAAGGCAGGCAGAGAATCCACATCCAAGAGATAGAGCTTTTGTTGAACACATCTATGTCCCCGAGTAAATTTCTCATCACAATTATAGCAAAGCCCTTTTTCTCGGCGTGCCTGCATTTCTATTTCAGACAAATGCTTGATAGGAGTTGGTTGAGGAGCAGGCGTGATGGAAGGTCGTTGGGAACCCATATTTCTGAAGGGAACAAAGGTGGGTCTGGAGCATTGTTGAGCTGCGATCTTGTCCTCGGCTAGCTTAGCCAACCCTAGGACTTCCATCATTGTGTTGGGACAAAACATTTTGACCTCTGAGCGGATTTCATCCTTGAGACCACTGATAAAACAACTCCTGTAGAATTCATTAGACAATCCTTCTGTGTGATTGGCTAGTTTCTCAAATTCCGTCTGATACTCTCTCACTGTGCCAGTTTGGTGAAGTTTAGTGAGTGCTCCTGTGAAGTCGTCAAAAGAACTAGGACCAAATCGTGACAAAAGGAGTTGGCAAAAATCTGTCCAGTGTGGCTCGGGATGAGCTTTGATGTACCAACGGTACGATTGAAGGGCTTCCTGTTCCAAATGAAAGGATGCAAGTGGAACTTTCTGAACATCAAAAGTATTATACAGACTGAAATATTGTTCTGCTCGGTATATCCATCCAGTCGGATCCGTACCATTGAAGCGAGGAAAATCAAGCTTCGGCCTACGAAAACTGCTGGAAGAAGAGAACCCAGTGGCTGCAAAAGATTCTGGCTGTCTGGTATTGTTCATGGCTGAATGCTGAAGATGGAGGCTGCGAAATTTTTCATCCAGATCTTGGAGTTTGGTTTGGATGGCTACAAGTGCTTCCTCCATGGTGTATGCTCCTGCACGGGTTACAACCATAACCAGGTTTTTTTTTTTTTTTTTTTTTTTTTTTTTTTTTTTTTTTTTTTTTTTTTTTTTTTTTTTTTTTTCCAGAAATGGATCGGCAACAGCGGCGATAAAGGGATCCGCAACAGATGGATCTGCAGCGACGCGGAAGGGATCAAAAACGGCTGGATCTGAAACAACGACTGGATCTGGAACAACTTTCAAAATAGATCTGAACGGCTGGAGCTGGAGCGGAAGTGATCGGCAACAGTTAAATAGATATGGACCCCAAGTATGAACGACTTCCTAACAGTTCAGGTGTTTTACTCGGCCACCAATGCTGTCTGACGGCTTGCGTATTGGGGCAGTACCCGTCACTCCACGGCTCAGGTAAAACTGATAACCGCTTGGCTACAAACGACAGCTCTTGGTTTACCTCACGGGTGGGAACTAGTCAATCAGGTAGGGGTCGTTGCCCTTTTCGCTTGGCAGGTCCTCTCAATGGCCAGCTACATCGGGGTTCTTGTGGTACTCCTCACAATGAGTTTTAGGGCTTATGCCCAAGTACTTCCCACAGTTAAGTGGATAAGGATTATTCCCAGATCCGAACCTGCAACAGAAAAAATTTGGGCAGAAATTCCACCCAATGTTCAAAAACCAGATCTATATTGCTCAGAATCGCTATTATAACATGTTTCCAGAACTGGAACAACCACTCTGCTTCTACCCATGAAAGCAGAATAGAAATCTGGGCACTCGGTCAAAAGATTTTCTTGCCGCAATTTCCGCGGCCGTCACCGAAATTCTGAAAAATTGCTGATTTTAAATCCGCGATATCTCCACTTTTAGAACTCCAATTGAGATGATTTGTTTTTTGAAATTGCGTATTTTTGAAAGAGGAATTCAGATATGCAATCGGTTTCTTCTGATTTTGTGCAGAAAGTTTCAGAAATTGATCTGAAAGTCGCCGCCCAAAAAAAATAAAAAAAAAATTCCCACTTGTGCCAAGGAAAGTGCTCTGATACCAGATGAGATGCACCTGCAACAATTAATTACTAAGAATACGTGAAATAGCAGAAATAATAGAACAGAATCACTTTTATATTGATCACGGGCCACTTCGAGGGGGCAACCTCCTTTGAGCAAGCTCAATACAATTAACTTCACGGTGCCTTCAATGACCTCAACACACACTTATATACTAAGTCTATGCCCAATACTATGAGTCAAAACCATGGGACATATAATACTACGGGACGACTTACAAAGCATATGCGTCCAATACTATGGGTCAATACTATGGGCTAATATAAACTATGGATCAACAAATACTACGGGACGACTTACAAAGCATATGCGTCCAACAACAATATACTAACATAGTAAAGAGAAGGGTTGACATGGGTTCCTAACAATCCCGTGTAACCGGAAAATCTCCTTTAGGAAGATTTCCGCAATGTGAACTGCCTTGTAGGTATATTTTATTGGTATGAAATGTGCGCTTTTGACGGCTTGTCTACTACTACGAAGATGGAGTCCTTCTGTTTCTTACTCTTGGGTAGGCCTGTAATGAAATCCATACTTAATACCTCTCACTTCCATTCCGGAATGGGTAAAGGTTGAAGTAGTCTAGAGGGGTGTCGATGTTCTGCTTTGACCAACTGGCATTCCTGACATTTCGTGATGAGCAATGCGATGTCAGGTTTCAGTTTAGGCCAAAAGTAATGTTTCTTTACGGATGAAATCATCTTTTGATATCCAGGGTGCCCTGAATATGGTTTCCCATGGAATTTAGTGAGTATGTTAGGTTTAATGTCTCCACTCTCCAGAACGTAAAGTCTCTCCTTCGACCATAACAATCCTGAATCATCTATCTTGTATTATTTTTGTTTTTGAAAAAGCCTATCTTCCTAGATCTTTCTAAGGATCTCGACTTAGAACCGGTCATTTTGGCATGTCGTTCTAATTCTGTCATGTAGTCGGAGTCAATTCGACTTTCAGTTACCTCATATAACATATCAACTCGTCAACTTAAGCCGTCGACGATGTTGTTTCCTTTTCCCTTGATGTGTTTCAGTTCAAAGTGGTATTCACTAAGGAAGGCTAACCACCTAGCCTGTCTAGCGTTCAGGTCAGGTGGATCGAACAGGTATTTTAGACTCATGCTGTTCGTATTTAATAGAAATTCTTGCCCATGAGGTATTGCCTCCACATCTTTAGAGCGTGTATAATGTCGACCTATTCGAGGTCATGAGTAGGATAGTTTTTCATATGTTCTTTTAACTTCCTTGACTCGTAGCAGATGGCAAAGTCATCCTGCATAAGGACTCCACTGAGTTCTTCCTTGCTTGCATCGGTGCAAACTACGAAGTCCCCATTGGGGTTGGCAATTCGTAGTATTGGTGCACAAATCAGAAGTTGGTTTAACTTCTGAAAACGTTGCTCGCACTTGTATGTCCAAATGAACTTACTGGTTTTCTTCTGTAAAGCGGTCATGGGACAAGCGATCCGTGAGAAGTTCTCAATGAACTTTCGATAATATCCGGCTAAACCTAGGAATGATAGTATGTTGAAAACACAAGTAGGTGTCGGCCATTCCTCGATAGCCTTGATCTTTTCGAGATCAACTGCTATTCCGTTCTCGGAAATTATGTGTCCTAAGTATTGTACCTGAGGTCTATAAAAATCACACTTACTAAATTTTGCGTATAGCTGATGTTCTCATAGTGTCCATAGAACTATTCAAAGTTGTTCCTCATGTTCTTCTTCATTCTTGGAATAGATCAGAATATCGTCTATGAATACTAGAACAAACTTGTCGAGGTACTTACTGAAAACGTTGTTTGTCATGCACATGAAGTTGGCGGGTGCATTCGTCAAACCGAAAGGCATTACTACAAACTTGTAGTGGACATATCGGGTGCGAAACGTGGTCTTACTGATGTCCTCGTCACGGATTCTCACCTGGTGATATCCAGATCGTAGGTCGATCTTTGAGAAAATCTTTGCTCCTTCGACTTTGTCAAACAAGTTGTCAATCCGAGGGAGTGGGTATCGGTTCTTGATGGTGAACTTGTTGAGTTTACGGTAATTGATGCACATACGCAACGTTTCGTCCTTCTTTTTGACAAAGAGTATTGTTGCTCCCCAAGGAGACACACTCGGTCGAATGTATCCCTTGTCTATTAATTATTGTAACTCTATCTTGAGCTCTACCAACTCTGGTGTGCTCATACGTTACGGAGTCCTAGAGACGAGTACCGATCTCGGTTGTTAGCACCCAAAAATTTTTTGTGATTAATTGTCTTTCAGCGACATAAATTTTTTTCAGGCTACGTTGGCAGTGCAAAATTAGGACATTTTTCTCACACTCGGTCGAATGTATCCCTTGTCTATTAATTATTGTAACTCTATCTTGAGCTCTACCAACTCTGGTGTGCTCATACGTTACGGAGTCCTAGAGACGAGTACCGATCTGGGTTGTTAGCACCCAAATTTTTTTTGTGATTAATTGTCTTTCAGCGACATAAATTTTTTTCAGGCTACGTTGGCAGTGCAAAATTAGGACATTTTTCTCATGACAGGGGGTTTCAAAGCTTGGCTGAAAAGGAACATTTGTCTTCAGTTGCAGACACCAGGGTCGCAAGAGAAAAATGGTTTGACAATTCTTCAAAATTGGGCAAAATTTTAGTCTTACAAGCTTATTTTTAACCTTGTGAAAACAAGAAGTTAATACTTTTAATCTTGTATAAAATATTATAACCTATGACCAAAAGATACTATAGAGAAAGGGTTCAATATACTAAGCCTAAGTTTTGGCTTCATGAAGATTTTAATTTTTGAAATGGAAGTGGCGCTAATGGTTCTTTTTGATATTTTAATGATGGACCAAGTTGGAGCAAAAAGCAATCCACGCCCAGCACAAAGGGCTTCACCATGGGACCAAGCGCCAAGCTGAGGGGCCCCGCGTATCTCCTATCACACAAGTGCCCAAGGCCAAAGGATCCTCTCGTTTATTACTTTCAATGTATTGAAAGACATGGGATATATAAACACCAAAGAGGTCATTCTCCCATTACGTGTGGGATAAGTACCCAAAATAAAATTAATAAAAACGTATGGCTCTATGCAATTCGAAAAACACAGCATTCAAAGAGGACAGATCGAGGGATCAGATTTCGTCGCATTGATCACATAGCATTAAAGGAGGAGAGATTGAGACTTGCAGTGGAGAAAACCACTATCTGACGTGTCATTTTCTGGGCCAATCGCATGCAGACGAGCTGGTATTGGAAAACCATTTAGATCCATCTGACACCACCCTTTGGGGAATAAAAAACTGCTGGCGGAAAGAATAAAAGGAAGGTCATTCTTTTTCGGCGGCTTGTTGTTTTGTTTTTTTTTATATTTGACCAGAGTATCAAAACTCCAAACCCTAATGCCAAAGTTAACAATGAAGAGAACACCATTCGTCAAAACTCAGTTGCTGGAGGTGTTGGCTGCACGAGATAATGAAGGTGGAAAGATTAAATACAAAGAAATGAAGCCTATCGAAGTTTCAACAAAGCTTTTGGAATCAGTCGCTCTCATCAGAAAAGTAAGGAAGAAAATTGGGAGATCACACTCGCCGGTTCTTAACGGCGTTTTTTGGGTGTAGTAGGGTTTGCAAGATGCTCTTTTCCACCAACTTTTACAGGCTATGAAGCACCCTGATGCTCATCAAAGTTTTTTGCTGTTATCCTAGTTCCAGCATCCTTTTCTCTGAGATATGAAGGTCGTCCATTCTAGTCAATCTCTCAGTATGACTCTAAGAGAATGCTTTCCAAGCCCACATAAGCAGTTTTCTTCTACTGCAACTCTTTCGAAGAGCTAAGAAAAATGATAGTGAGGTTTGGCATTGAAGGAGAAGGGAAGCCAGGCGATTCTTTCACTGATTAAGGCTTTCGTAGATTGTTCATACCGTCATATTCTTTGCTACCATCTACGATTCCTTCAGATGAAGTTTCTCCGGGGTTCTAAAACATTCAACTTCCTTTTCTGCCCGGTTTAAAGAGGAAACCCAACAAGGGCGATATTGTCATAGTGCATGCTTGGATTTCATCTAAAGCACTGCTGCGTTTCTTCAAGTCGCTTGTCTCCTATTCCATAAAGAAGAATATTATGGGTTATTGCTTAGCAACCCCATCTCTAATGCTGTGTGGGATTGGTTAAAGGTTACTACAGTTGCCCATGCTTTCAAAAACATTCAGAATTCTTGGAGAGATCGATGGCCCATGGTGTATCTCAAATCAACTACATATACAAAAAGGAGCAAAGTAGTATGACTTTCAAATGGCAAAGGGAGATAGTTTTCGAGCTTTTCTTTTTCTCTACAATGGAGAAACCCTAAAGGAGGCGTCTGATAGAATCACACAAATATGGAAAAAGGCTTTAAGCTGTGGCATTCATGTTAGCAGCAGCCACTTCTATGCAAATCTAGACAACGATGTTTGGTTGGCGGCATTATAAAATATGGGCGTTAGGTTCATCAAATATTTCCAACCAACCCAATGGTTGTGGAAAGTTGTGCAGTAGGTTACTTATGTTCATTTTCCAGCTGAAGATGAAGAAAGCATTTCAAGAGGTGATATTGCCACAAGAAGGGTTTGGTATGAAATTGTTTCCTATGGAACACAGATGAGGTAGCCACAATCTTTGCCATTTCCAAAACTATACCAGATATTTTTAGAGGGTTTTGATGCAAACTTTAAGCAAGTAAATGTTGTAGCAAAGGATGTTGTTGGAGAATGAAGGATAGCTCGTAACAGGGTTTTTGCAAAGTCAAAGCTTCTATTTGAAAAGCTTACCAAGGACTTGGGGAAAAGTTTAAGGAACCAAGTAATGAATACCTATAGTCAAAAGGGGACAGAAACGAAGAATTCAAAAGTTAGAGGAGCAGCCGCCTGGAGAACCTATCTGAAATATCTTCTGTCTTTTAACAAATTCTATCATTTAGTGAAAATTGTTGCGGGATGTAAAAAGGAAATTAGGTTTTATTTCATTTTTCTATTTTGAAAAGATAGGTGGCAGAGTTGTATTGATGATCTGTCACTAAATTTGTAACTACTTTATGTTATAAATTAAGTCAAATAGGAGGCTCCAGGAAGATATATAATCTTTGTAATAGAAGAACTAATAGTGACTGAATCATTTGGTTGAAGCCTAGAAGAGCTCAGCTATGTTTTTGAGATTTTATTATTAATACATCAGCAGTGTTTGAGGCTGGGTTATTTGCAGAGAATTCTCGTGTTATCTTTCTTGCAATCTGTTTCCTTCTTTTCCAATGTGCGAATGTGTTTCTCTCTTTGTTATTCCATTCTATGTTATTTCCTTCATGCTTGGATCAGGGTAATAGTTAAGTAGAATTCATAGAGATTATGCTCTGCTTAGCTTATTCCAAGTATTTCACCAAATATATTCTACTAAAGTTGATGTAGGATTCATCCTTGTTAGATGCCTTACATTGATGGACTGTTCATTCCTCTTCTGTTTCACCCCTTAAAGCTCTCTCACTGTGCATGGATGGCTACCTTGCCTCTATTTAGATATCTTATGCAGCTGCACTATTATGTGTTTTATGATTCATCTTTTGACTCTATTTCCCAACAATTCTCCTCTTGATTCTCTTACCAAGGTTTTAAACAATTTGTTTCAACAGAAATATGATCTTTTGCACCTGTTGTTCAGTGAATATCTTAAATGTTGAATGCTAGTCTGTTTCTTTATTATTGACAATCTTGATGATTTCCAGCTTTCTGCAAGTTAAAGAGAGATCTCTCTCTGCTTGTGTTAGGTCAGAAGCAAAATTCAAAGACTGGTTAGTGGTTACCCAGAATTACCCTCTCCACAACCTATGGGGTCAATTTTTGTGTTAGCAAATGGGCGTCATTGCCGAGGAAGAGATTGTTTCACAATCCCTGGGAGAACGACAAAGTTCATATCTGAATGTTGATGGTGAATAGAAGTCAGACATCAATAAGGTTGTATCATTCACCTGGCGACTCCACTCAGAAGATTTCCAGTGCGAAGGTGACTCCACTGAGAGGATCAGTAACTCCATATCAGAATTTGAGATGTTGAAAGTCTTATGGCGACTCCACATTCAAGAAACCCAGTAGCACATTGTTTCACAGGCTAGTCTCCTCAATCTTCAAATCAGAATTTGCAGCTTCAATGTTTCAAGATGACTTCATTGTCAAGAAGATATGCTCCCTTAAGTAGGTCTCATATTCCTGGTTTTCCAAATCAGATCCCTAAAGTAGATTGGCAAACCTACTTACCTAAATTCATGGATGAAGATCAGGACAATGCTGCTTTGCATTTGATCAAGTTTCATATACATGTACGCAAGTTGAATATTAGGTTTCATGAAGATTGTCTTATGAAGATGTTTATGGCCTCCCTGGAGGGGAAATCTAGGTCCTAGTATGAACAGTTGCCGGCTGCTAGTATATATTCCTTGAGGAATTTTGATATAGTATTCTTTGAATATTTTAAGAAATCTTGTCCATTATTGTTGCTAGTAAAAGACTGTTGTGTATGCTTTGACGGTTTTATTCAGAGCATAGAACATGTTTATAAAGATGATGAATTCTTGGATGATGAGATCATAGAAGCTTTGCATGAAATCCCTTTTCAACATTATGAAATTCAAGAAAACTCTCAAAACACAGTAGCACCCTCAGCTGAATATAAAGAGAGCAGTAATCCTGTTGATGACCGTTATATTTTTTCTGCCAAGGTGGATGAGAAATGTTTCTAGTTTTGTCAATCATCTTGTGTTTATGAAGAAGATCAGATCAGTTCCATTTCATGTCATATTTTTTCAGAAGCTATTGATCTAGAGAACCCTTTCTTAATTGATTCACTTGAAGGACAACACATTGGTGTTTGTCTTGGAGCACATAGAGCAGATCAGATCTCAGATGATGCTGCCGATTTTTCATTAGACAGGAAAGGTGAGCAGATCCTCCACTGTGCTTCTAAAATTTCTCCTTTATCTGAAGATGAGATCGATCAGCTCTTGAAAGGTCATGTTACAGCCCCACTTGAATCAGATCTACAGTGTTCACACAGTCCAAGATATGCAAGTGAAACTTCTTCCATTTTTGAGCATGTAAATCTGAATTTAAAGGATGACAGTCATAATGATCTTTTGAAGGAATCCATTTGTGATGAAGATTCTCCACAAGAAAATGAGCTATTAAACACCATTTTCTTTCATCAAGAAGATAGGACTGTCATATCTAATGATCTGGAAGAAGGTTTGTTGTTTGAAGATGCTTTAGATTATGATATGAAGGAGTATGAACCAGAGACGGATAGCATGCCAAAAAGAGAACCAGAGCTACTCATGCTTGAGGGAGATACATTCGACACTCAAGTAGCAGAAGGTCACAATTCCCTATGCATTCTCAGGGATCAATAGCCAAATATTCTTACGTATAAAATTGAAAGAGGTACTTGCATTTTTTCTGAATCTCAAGACATGGTAATGTTTCACATTATTGAAGATCTGTATGCTAATTTGCTTCAGTCTAAAGGGAAGATGAATTTTCTTTCTCTTGTGGGACATGAGCTCATTATCGGTGGATGTTTGGAGTGGTTTGTCTTTTATTTTCTCCGTTTGCTTAAAGAGAGTGTAAGCAGGGTCCAAGCAACTGGCCGATTTCTAGATTGGCTTCATTGGCACTTTTGTGTCATTTGATTCAGCAGTAGCATTTCAGTGAAGAAGTGTAGGTAGCGGGAATAAGTTTGTTCAGCAAGAAGTTTTTCAGTATGTTCAATGTTATTTTTTTCAGTTTATGGCATATTCAGAAAATTTAGGTATGTTTTTAGTTTCGGCGGTTAGCAGTTTTCAGTTACAGGTTGCATTTGTCAGGGTTGGGAGCCGCCCAATGGATTAAGCACCTGGTCTACAGGTTCTTTGCTACCTCGCAGGGAGGATAGCATCCTCGGCTGGAGCCAGTTGTTAGCACCCCAAAAAAATTTGTGATTAATTGTCTTTCGGCAACATTAATTGTCTTCGGGCAGCGTTGGCAGTGCAAAATTATGACATTTTTCTCATGACGGGGGGTTTCAAAGCTTGGCCGAGAAGGAACATTTGTCTTCAGTTGCAGACACCAAGGTCGCAAGAGAAAAATGGTTTGACAATTCTTCAAAATTGGGCAAAAGTTTAGTATTACAAACTTATTTTTAACGTTGTGAAAACAAGAAGTTAATACTTTTAATCTTGTATAAAATATTATAACCTATGACCAAAAGATACTATAGATAAAGGTTTCAATATACTAAGCCTAAGTTTTGGCTTCATGAAGATTTTAATTTTTGAAAAGGAAGTGGCGCTAATGGTTCCTTTTGATATTTTAATGACGGACCAAGTTGGATCAAGGGCCTCAACATGGGACCAGGCGCTAAGTTGAGTAGCCCCACATATCCCCTATCACACAAGCGCCAAAGGCTCCTCTATTTTGTGACTTAGTACATATTGTAATACATGGGATATATAAACATTAAAGAGTTTCTTCTCCCATTGCATGTGGGATAAGTCCCCAAAAGCAAAATAATAAAAACGTATGACTCTATGCAAGTCGAAAAATGCAGAATTCAAAGAGGACAGATGGAGGGCTCAGATTCCGTCGCGTTGATCACATAGCATTAAAGGAGGAGAGATTGAGGCTTGCAGTGGAGAAAACCACTATCCGACATGTCATTTTCTTGGCCCATCGCATGAAGACGAGCTGGTATTGGAAAACCATTTAGATCCATCCGACACCACCCTTTGGGCAATAAAAAACTTCTGGCGGAAAGAATAAAAGGAAGGTCATTCTTTTTCAGTGGCTTGTTGTTTTGTTTTCTTTTATATTTGACCAGAGTATCAAAACTCCAAACCCTAACACCAAAGTTAACAACGAAGAGAGTGCCATTCGTCCAAACTTAGTTGCTGGAGGTGTTGGATACATGAGATAATGAAGGTGGAAATATTAAATACGAAGAAATGAAGCCTATCGAAGTTTAGACAAAGCTTTTGGAATCAGTCGCTCTCATCAGAAAAGTAAGGAAGAAAATTGGGAGATCATACTCGCCGGTTCTTAACGGCATTTTTGGGTGCAGTAGGGTTTGCCAGATGCTCTTTTCCAACAAATTTTACAGGCTATGAAGTACCCTGATGCTCTTTTCCAACAACTTTTACAGGCTATGAAGTACCCTGATGCTCATCAATTTTTTCGCTGTTATCCTTGTGCCAGCATCATTTTCTCTGAGATCTGAAGGTCGTCCATTCTAATCAATCTCTCAGTATGACTCTAAGAGAACGCTTTCCAAGCCCACATCAGCAGTTTTCTTCTGCTGCAACTCTTTCGAAGAGCTAAGAAAAATGATAGCGAGGTTTGATATTGAAGGAGAAGGGAAGCCAGGCGATTCTTTCACTGATTAAGGCTTTCATAGATTGTTCATACCGTCATATTCTCTGCTACCATCTATGATTCCTTCAGATGAAGTTTCTCCGGGGTTCTAAAACATTCGACCTCCTTTTCTGCCCGGTTTAAAGAGGAAACCCAACAAGGGCGATATTGTCACAATGCACGCTTGGATTTCATCTAAAGCACTGCTGCATTTCTTCAAGTCGCTTGTCTCCTATTCCATAAAGTGGAAGATTATAGGTTATTGCTTAGCAACCCCATCTCTAATGTTGTGTGGGATTGGTTAAAGGTTACTACAGTTTCCCATGCTCTCAAAATCATTCAGAATTCTTGGAGAGATCGATGGCCCATGGTGTGTCTCAAATCGATTACATATACAAAAAGGAGCGAAATAGTATGACTTTCAAATGGAAAAGGGAGACAGTTTTTGAGCTTTTCTTTTTCTCTACAATGGAGAAACCCTAAAGGAGGCGTCCCATAGAATCACACAAATATGGACAAAGGCTTTAAGCTGTGGCATTCATGTTAGCAGCATCCACTTCTATGAAAATCTAGACAACGATGTTTGGTTGGATGCATTATAAAATATGGGCGTTAGGTTTGTCAAATATTTCCAACCAACCCAATGGTTGTGGAATGTTGTGCAGCAGGTTACTTATGTTCATTTTCCAGCTGAAGATGAAGAAATCATTTCAAGAGGTGATATCGCCACAACAAGGGTTTGGTATGAAATTGTTTTCCCATGGAACACATATGAGGTAGCCACAATCTTTGCCATTTCCAAAACTATACCAGATATTTTCAGAGGGTTTTGATGCAAACTTTAAGCAGTTAAATGTTGTAGCAAAGGATGCTATTGGAGAATGAAGGTCCAAAGATAGCTTGTAAAAGGTTTTTTGCAAAGTCGAAGCTTCTATTTGAAAATCTCACCAAGGATTTGGAAAAAAGTTTAAAGAACCAAGTAATGAATACCTATATTCCAAAAGGGGGCAGAAATGAAGAATTCGAAAGTTAGAGGAGCGGCCACCTAGAGAACCTATCTAAAATATCTTCTGTCTTTTAACAAATTCTATCATTTAGTGAAAATTGCTACCGGATGTAAAAAGGCAATTAGGTTTTATTTCATTTTCCTATTTTGAAAAGATAGGTGGCAGAGTTGTATTGATGATCTTTCACTAAATTTGTAACTACTTTCTGTTAAAAATTAGGTCTAATAGGAGGGTCTAGGCAGCTGTATAATCTTTGTAATAGAAGAACTAATAGTGAGTGACTCAATTGGATAAATCCTAGGAGAGCTCAGCTCTGTTTTTGAGATTTTATTGTTAATACATCAGTAGTGTTTGAGGCTGGGTTATTTGCAAAGAATTCCTATGTTATCTTTCTTACAGTCTGTTTCCTTCTTCTCCAATGTGCAAATGTGTTTCTATCTTTGTTATTCCATTATGTGTTATTTCCTTCATGCTTGGATCAGAGTAATAGTTAAGTAGAATTCATAGAGATTATGCTCTGCTTAGCTTATTCCAAGTATTTCACCAAATATATTCTACTAAAGTTGATGTAGGATTCATCGTTGTTAGATGCCTTACATTGATGGACTGTGCATTCCTCTTCTGTTTCACCCCTTAAAGCTCTCTGATTGTGCGTGGGTGGCTACCTTGCCTCTGTTTAGATATCTTATGCAGCTGCACTATTATGTGTTTTATGATTCATCTTTTGACTCCATTGCCCAACAATTCTCCTCTTGATTCTCTTACCAAGGTTTTAAACAATTTGTTTCAGCATAAATTTGATCTTCTGCACCTGTTGTTCAGTGAATATCTTAAATGTTGAATGGTGGTCTGTTTCTTCATTATTGACAATCTTGATTTTGGTGTTAACACGGGTGTTAGCTCTATGGAAAAGTCAAAGTCCCGGGTGGGTGGTAACCCTAATATTTCCTTGGGAAAACACATCTCTGAATTCTACTAGTATTGGAAAATCCTCGATCTTTTGTTCTCTATGAGCTTCTACTGTTTGAAGGTGGATTGCAAATAGTTTACGACCCTTTCTGAAGCATTTATTTACTTGTAATGAAGATATTTGTCGTACTGATACTTCTTTAGGTATACCTTGAATTGTCCTTTGGTACCCTGACTATCTGTGCATAGGATTGATTTGTTTAAGCAATCTAGCAAGGCATGATGTCCTTATAACCAATCCATGCCTATTATTATGTCATAAGACCCTAATGGTAAGAGGTTTAAATCCACCCTAGTCGGGAAATCGTTCAATTCTAACTCACAACCCTTAGTTAGTTCAGAAACCTTCCACTTGGTACCCATAGCTAGTTGTACCAGCCATGGTACCTTGTGACTTTCTCGGTTTAACTTGCAAGTTTCTACTATCCTAGGGGTGATGTAGCTTTGGCAAGCACCGAGGTCTATTAGAATTGAAATGACAGTGTTAGATATCTTACCCTCAATTTCCACCATGGTGGCTTGATGATTTTCCTGCCGACCATCAAGGGCGGCATAGATCCTAGGTGTCTTTGCCATGTCCCCCACGGTAGGCTCCGTTTGGATATTGTGTAAAAACCCATCTGTTTTGTTGGGATAGTCTCTGTAGTAATGTGGTCCTTGGCATTTCCAACAAGAAACAGTTGGTGGGACTGATTTTGTCCCTTTGTTGAAGGCTGGCCTATTGGCTGGTGGTGGGGGTGCACTTGGTCGAGCTTGGGGTCGGTTGAAACCTCTGTTGGGTGTAAAACTGTTGTTATGTTTCCGAAAAGGTGGGGGTCTAAAACCAGGTCTGCGGTGGTCTGAGAAGGTTTTGAATCTGTCTCTATTTCTGTTGATGTTGTCATTCCTTGGCTTCCCGTGCTCATAGCACAACCTGGCTTTATGTAGGGTTATATCAAGGGTTTTGGGCATGTCAAATTCTATCTTCTCTCTAAAATTTTGTGGCATCCCACCCAAGAACTGTTGAATTTTTGGCTTCTCATCCTTAATATAAGGTACATAGTTCAACAAGTCTAAGAACCAGTTTATGAATGCTTCCATAGTCAGGGAGCCCATTTTTAACTCATGAAATTCTTTTATTTTCTTGTCAAAGAATCTTTCAGACATATACTTGTCCTGGAATATCCTGTAGAAAGTATCTCAGGTTATGTCTCATAGATATTGTCCCTTAGTCTGTTTCAAGTCCCGCCACCATCTGGCAGCTTTACCATTTAGGTTGTATATGGCTAGTCGGGCTTGCATCTCACTGGAGTAATTATGGACTTTAAAGTATTTATTCATCCCTAACAACCATTCTTCAGCCTTTTCCCTTGAGTTGATTTCCCCGTCATAAGTTGGGGCTTTTATATTTCTGAACTCTCCTTGCAAACTGTCATCACTCTTCCTCCTCCTCTTGCAAGGAGGTGGGGAGCCATTGTCATTGGAAGAGCTCTTACAGTCCTCTTCCAATGGTTCCGATTTGTCTACTTCTTGCTCTTCTATCTTGTAACGGGTTGCTTTCCTTGTGTTAAGAGTGTTGAGAGAAAGAGTAGGCTATTCATTTGGTTTTGGCCCTGTTAGTCTTCGGAGTAAGGCTTCGTTTATAGCCCGATGTTCTCTTCTTTCTTGCATATTATTGTCTCTGAAAATCTGGAACTCTTCCTATAGATGCTCCAAGGATTTCTCTAAATCCGAGTTGAGTTCCACCACAATTTCTTGCTCTTGTTGCTCCAACAGTCCTAATTCAAGACTCCCCTACTTAAGAGGGTAGATCCCAAGTTTTGGGGATCATCTTCTTCTTCATTATAATTCTCTTATGGTAAGGGCAGGAGAGTATTTTTTTGCTCCAAGAAACTGAAACAACTTCACACAATAATTTCTAGATCTGAACGAGCAGTGGTCCTAGGGTCTCTATCTCTCATTGCATGTTGGAACCAAGCTCAGGGGGATCCAAATAGAACCGGGAATGGTTCAGGGGTCAAGGTTGGGAGGAACACGGTAGCCCCAAATTTATCTAGCCTAAGGCAATTTGTCTAAACAGGTCAACAAGATACATCAGGCTCTAATTTAACTATTGTTTGAGTGTGCAGGTCACTATAGGGAAGATTTAAAGTGCCAAGCGGTTAGGCTTCTATAGGAGGGAAGCAAGTGCTCAAGCAGCTAGGTATGGGGCAGTGTTATATTTCTTTTAAAATATATAGAAAAATAGATACTACAACATTGTTTCAATACCAATTTGTTTTCATTACCAATTGTATCTTCATTACCAAAAATTATGGTTCTACCAAGAATCCATTGGAGGGTCTAGTAGGGCTAGCCAAGCTATCCTTTGCTAGACAAACGCATTTGTTTTCTAGGTTAGGGTATTTATAATTTACAATTAGCTAGAAGCTGTCAAAACCGTATTTCTTCTTCACAGTATAGAGTCCTATCTAAGTATGCTAGTTCTTTTATTTCCTTTCCAGAATTATTATCACATAGAATTTAAAACAAAACAGGCATCAAACTTCCTAGCCACACTACTCTTTTAAAAACTATCAGACATTGAAATAGAAGCACACAGTCAATGCTTTTCCAAGTTATAAATGCATCAAAGTAATTTTACAGATCTCACGACTTTAAACTTAGACACAGACTTTTCCATTCTTCAACCTAAACTTTTAAAAGAAGAAGAAAGAAGAAACTCAGCGATTAACCTCTTACAAATAAAATCTATAAAATACAAAAACCTCTTTTGTAAACCCTGTTTCCTTCTAGAGTCAAACAATTTAGTAGTTAGGACTACGGTCTTCCAAAAGAAAATACAGAAGGGTTACACAGCACCACATCCAACCAACATTTTATTCAACACATTAACGATAGCATTTAGATGAAACGCACGGACAAACACAAGTCACAGGATCAAATCCATCTGGGGTTTACATGAAATTCATTAGTTGGAAAGACATTGTTTACATAAACATGAAAAAAACATAGTAGCTACGCATCCCTATAGTATCAACGTAGGCCTTGTAAAATTTGTTAGAAAGGAGTCGAAAACCATGACGGCCTTTGAAACTCATCTCTTAACCAAGCATTTAGAACCAACAACTACAAAGAGTAGTAACCAAGAGATGGGAGATAGCAAACCCCTGAAGAAGCCCACTTAGCCAACACGAAGCATTTCAAAGACGTTTGACAGAAGCATATTAGTTTCAATGTTTATTAGAATGTTCTTCCAAAATAAAACAAACGATTAACTACAGGGCAGATTTGCAACCAACATTTACAATTTAAAATGCGTAGATTAAATAGAGTACCCAATCCTGATAACATTTACGCAGAAGAACTTTCCAAGTCCATACGATTACATTTCACAAACATAAGTCTCAAGTATAAAACCCAGTTCATTTTGGGCATTTTTTCCAACATCAAGAGTTCAACAAAATTCAGACATAGAGCCAAATAGTCAAAATCTCAATAAACACTTTAAGCCTACAAATGACTTTAGTTACATCCTTTCATAACAATCCAGCCAAATGGTGACTTCCAGGGAACTCAAGCTTGTCACCGTGAACTCAATCGAGCTTATCAGGCTCCCCATACCCAAATGCAAGATACCCCACAGAGGAAAGGGTAGGAGAGAAGTAAATGTAGACTCAGGACTTACTAGTTGTAGACACCTGCAAAACTGATTTGTGGCCATTAACCAGTCTCCGCACAAACGAAGGAGATCAAACCACTTTCCTGTCACAGACGATAAACTTTTCAAGTCAGAAACCATTCATGATCATTTCTAGCAATGTAAAAATTATAAAATGGAAGCAGGGGGATATTACCTTAGTTATCGCCTTGCATGCATATCAACACCTTTGTAGTGGAATGACCATGAACCAAGCTCAGTTCAAACCCCCAAAACCCTCAGACACATTCAACAAATAGACAGGGGAAAACGAGCCATATTAAAACCCTTGATGGTGTGGTAACCAGGACCATATCTACTCTCCTAGCTGGAAAACGTTGGCATGTGAATTCATATGGATGCTTTAAATGCCACTACCAACCACCAAACTTTCACTATAAGTCATGATCCCTATACTAGTGAAGGCACTCGCGGCCATGAGTTAATTGAAACGCAAGGGTGTTACCAGGACCCTAAGTTTGTGCAACCTCAACAAGTATAGGCAAGGGTATAATGTTGTGAAAGTTCCACAAGGGTTTCCAACTTCCAACCAAGCATTTCAAAGAAACAACCATCACACTTATAAACCAATAGTATTATTTAAATGCGGATTTTGCGAAGTGAATACCATAAGCAGGTATCTCCGTAGATAGACATGCAAACCAGGAACATAAGAGAAGGCATTAGCGAAAATGCTAAGTAAGTCAAGAGACTTCATTTTCTTACCCCTACCTCTCGGTAGCCCTGCCAGGGTACCTTCCCCTTTTAAAAAAGAGACAAGTATCACATCATGAGCATCAATCGCCATCTTTAAGGGATCCCATCCACCTAAAGTACCAGTAAAACTTTAATACACATGCATGAAAATTCTCATAACAATAAAGAGGAAATATACATTTGTTACATTCAACACATACGTCAACAATATTCGGTTCATACATCTCATCCTTATAAAACACTTTTTCAAAGCAATAGAATTTGAATTCAATAAACACGGATACTTAGGAAAAGGAATTGAAACTCTTATTTCCACAAACAGGTACCGGTACATTTCTTATTATGGTATCAGTGTTGAAATTAATTTTAATCATTGACTCTGAAAATAGCTTTTACTACATTAGCATAAAATTTTAAATTTTTATGATTTTTGGGATATTACATTATCAATATCATAGGGGCTCCTTGACATAAGAACAACATCATTGGCATAAGAAGACGGATGATGACTATACCATCCAAATTCACACTGACACAACTTGTGTGTTCTAAGCAACACTCTAGCTTGTTAATGGGCGAGCACACGAAGTTGGTTCCACTTTTTAGTGCCACTTTAGAAATTGAAAACACATTTCCAAAATGGAAATCCATAACACATATGCGCTATTTTGGCTAGGTTTGGACAAACCCCAGCCCAAAACCGAGGCTAAGGTTAGTTAGCATATATCGTAAGTACGATATATCGCACTTGCGTTTTGTAAGAGTTACATATCGCAAGTGATATATTGCACTGGAAATATATCGCAAGTGCGATATATCGCACTGGCGATATATTGCAAGTGTGATATATCGCATTGGCGATATATCGCAAGTGCGATTTGTAATACAAAAATTTTTGAACTCAATAAACGACCATTACCAAAACTCTAATTGTTGCATATCTCTTAAGAGTTCCAAATCACAAGTGTGATATATCGCCAGTTTGCGATTTGTAATACCAAAAAAAAAAAAAATAGTGGCCCGCGTCCTCATTTTCGCTTACACAGTCAAGGCCGACAATTTCGAGAAGGTGAAAAAATGCACTGTCGATTTCAGTTTGAGAGAAGGAGGAGGAAAATTAGGAAGAGCCAATTCAAACTTGGGATACAATGGAAGGTAGGTTGCCCTTTCCTTCCAAATCCCTTTCAATTTTCATTCTTGTGTTTGTTAATTTAATAGTTTTTGTTTTATTAAAACCAATTTAATAAAATTTGCTACATATTAAACCAAACAATGAAATTTATTAATTAAATTTTGAACTTGTTGTTGTAATCTTAACAAAGGACACAGACCCATACCCAAACTCAAACCCAAACCCAAATCCAAACACAAACCCAAACACCGAGGAGGAACATGACCGAAATACAGAGATTTTGGTTTGTTTGGGTGCATTGAGGCACCTTAGCTCACTGTTTAGAGGGGGGACCATTTAAGACAATCTTTAGCCAAGGCATTAGATACCATAACTAACATAATTTCGAATGCCCAAGGAGCACTGTACAACATTAGCTCGTACAGATATTCCTAGAGGTAATACTATTCCACTGGGTTGAGCTACAAAGACGTCAAAAAACTAAAGATAACAAAAGACCAATTGTTTTCATTATTTCGAGACCCTAGCACTAGATTCGTTCCACCCACCAGTAGACCGCACATTTCCATAGACTGGTGTGTGGAACCAAATAATAAATCCAATTGGATGGATCACTGGTACATGGTCTTCAATGAAGACCCTCATGGGAGTAGAGACATCCCATTTTATTTCCTTAGGAAGCTGTATGCAGAATTTATCCTGGGGAAACATGTGAACTATTTTGACATTCTAGAGTTCCAGGGTGTAGGTCATGGGATGCCCCAAGATAGGGAAGGGTCTATGACTGATCCTAACCATGTGAAACACCCTCCACGCACACCAAAACCCCCTCAGGTATATCCTCTAGCGGGTCCCATTCTTGATGATACACAGGAGGCCTTATTCCATTTGGCAAATACATTGCTTCGACATGGGACTGCTGTCGAAGGAAATGTAGGCCAAGGGGTTGACACTGTTGTTGGAGGCAATGTAGGCCATGGGGTTGGCACTTCTGAGGCTGGCACATCTGGTGTTGGACCATCACACATTAAGGATCCACTTTCTAGGTCTCCAGACCCTACCAGAGATATAGATCGCACTGGAGACACAACGGGTTCAGAGCGTCGTGTTATCCACACCCTTGCACAGTGTTAAGATTCAATATGCTAAGACAGAAAATATAAGCATTACATTCCATTTCACAGTAATAGGATATAAAGGATCACTGAAGAAACAGCAAGCACAACATAAACACAAGAGACACAGATTTATCTTGGGAAATCCTCATGGGGTAGAAAACCCAGCAAAGCTTCCTCAATATAGATGACCAGCAATATACAAACATGCAAACCAAAGACATGATCTCCTCCTCCACCATAACAGACCTCTCCTCCACAAGTGCGCTACATTTTGAGTGAGGGAAGTGTGTGTATAATTAGGAACACACCTCCTCTATTTATACACATCTCTGACTTGTACTTTATATTAACTAGGTCGGCCCCAACTTTACCACTGGGTTAAACACCCCACTACAACTGACTGAGCCAACCCCACTAGGGTGGTCTAACAACCCTTTGACCCACATAACACATACAGGGCCGACCCCCACTAGGGAAGTCTAATAACCCAAGTTACCACATTCCGATGGAGGAATAAACATCTCCGGAATAATAAAGTACAAATATAATATTCTTTGAAGTTACAATAACTCAACACTCCCTCTTAACGAGAAGGATATTATAACAGCATCTGCATGAGCAAGGAGTCATCAACATCATACATGATACATCTATAAATCATTGGAAGCTTTCTCAACATCATCAGTAACTCAAGCAGTTACTGGAACATCTTCAATACTGGAACATTAACATCTTTAGTACTAAGTCTTTATCTTCTGCAGCACTCGAACAGCTATAGCAACATAAACATCTGGATCCTCACGATCATCAGCATCGTCATCAGACAATCATCATCATCATCATCACATCATCTCGATCTACAGCATCTGGATCATCACGATCTACAACATCTGGATCATCTCGATCTACAGCATCTGGATCATCTCGATCTAAAGCATATGGATCATCATGATCTATAGCATCTCGATCATCTCGATCTACAACATCTGGATCATCTCAATCTATAGCATCTGGATCATCACGATCTACATCATCTGGATTATCGCGATCTACAACATCTAGATCATCTCGATCTACAACATCTGGATCATCACGATATACAGCATCTAGATCATCTCGATCTACAACATCTGGATCATCTCAATCTACAGCATCTGGATCATCACGATCTATAGCATCTGGATCATCTCAATCTACAACATCTGGATCATCACGATATACAGCATCTGGATCATCTTGATCTACAGCATCTGGATCATCTCGATCTACAACATCTGGATCATCACGATCTACAGCATCTGGATCATCTCAATCTACAGCATCTGGATCATCCTGATCTACAGCATCTGGATCATCTCGATCTACAGCATCTGGATCATCACGATTTATAGCATCTGGATCATCACAATCTACAGCATCTGGATCATCTCGATCTACAACATCTGGATCATCAGGATCTACATCATCTGGATCATCACGATCTACAGCATCTGGATCATCACGATCTACAGCATCTGGATCATCATGATCTACAGCATCTGGATCATCTCGATCTACAGCATCCGGATCATCATGATCTATAGCATCTGGATCATCTCAATCTACATGATCAACAACATTGTCCTCTAGATCAACACGATCAACAACATCGTCATCTAGATCATCAGTATTAGTATCCACACCAATACAAGTATACACATCATCAATACAAGTATACATACAAGTATCCTCATCAATACATATCATCAATACAAGTATCCTCATCAGTCAAGTATACATAATAGTAGCATACCTTGCAACACACACGATCATATTACAGGATGATCAATCCCGCTCTCTTTAGGACATAGGTCCATGGATGATACAATCCAGATCAAGTTCCAAGATGATCAATCCTTATCACTTTAAGACAAGTCTCATGTCTAGGGATGATGCAATCCCATCACGTACATTTTGAACCCAGTTCATGGATGATGTAGTCTTCTCACGTACATTTTGAACCCAGTTCATGGACGATGCAGTCCTCATGTACATTTTGAACCCATTTCATGGACGATGCAGTCCTCACGTACATTTTGAACCCAGTTCATGGATGATGCAGTCCTCATGTATATTTTGAGCCCAATTCATGATGATGCAGTTCTCACATACATTTTGAACCCAGTTCACAGACGATGTAGTCTTCTCACGTACATTTTGAACCCAGTTCATGGACGATGCAGTCCTCACGTACATTTTGAACCCAGTTCATGGACGATGTAGTCCTCATGTACATCTTGAACCGAGGTCGAGGGACGATGCAGTCCTATCTTCAATTCTCAGAGACAAATGTCTATGGATCAATTCTGGGACCAAATTCCAGGGAAGATACAATCCCCTACCTATTCATTCAGGACTACATTCTCAGAGACCCAGTCTATGACTCAATTATGGGACCGAATTCCGTGTACGGTACAATCCCCCACCTGTTTGTTTAGGACTACATTCTTGGAGACCCAGTCTATGGCTCAATTCTGGAACCGAAGTCCGGGGACGATACAATCCCCCACCTGTTCATTCAGGACTTTATTCTCGAAGACCCAGTCTACGGCTCAATTCTGGGACCGAAGTCCAGGGACGATACAATCCCCCACCTATTCATTCAGGGCATTATTTTCGAAGACATATGTCTACGGCTCTCTTTAGGACTGAAGTCCAAGGATGATCCAATCCTCACATGTCTACGAAGGACTTCATTCTCGAAGACATCTGTCTACGGCTCACTTTAGGACTGAAGTCCAAGGATGATCCAATCCTCACATGTCCACGAAGGACTTCATTCTCGAAGACATCTGTCTACGGCTAATTTAGAACATGTGTTCAAGGATGATGCAATCCCTCTTCTTTCTCGGAGACACCTGTCTATGGCTCCTTTTAGAACATGTGTTCAAGGATGATGCAATCCCTCTTCTTTCTCGGAGACATCTATCTACGGATCCTTTTAGAACATGTGTTCAAGGATGATGCAATCCCTCTTCTTTCTCGAAGACATATGTCTATAAATCCTTTTAGAACATGTGTTCAAGGATGATGCAATCCCTCTTCTTTCTTGGAGACATCTGTCTACGGATCCTTTTAGAACATATGTTCAAGGATGAAGCAATCTGCTTGTCACCTTAGACCCTATCTAAGAAGCATCCACCAACCTCTCTGTTGACATCACCAATATAGGTATCCACATCATCGACCTCACTGTCGATGCAGGCAATCTCATCATAGGTGATCACATCACTCCCCCTTTCGAGGAGGGTCCTACCAAGCTTGTCTTGGAAAATACTCAAACTTTACTTGAGGTAGAGGTTTGGTTAGTATATTGGTAACTTGTTCACTTGAGGTAAATGTTTGGTTAGTATATCGACAACTTGTTACAAATTCAAATTTTATAGTTCCTTTCTACGCCATATCTTGTCAGATCTCTATGTGCTTTGACTTATCATGGAACATTGGATTCTCTGCCATCTTGATACAAATCTGTTTGTCACATACGATCACAAATGGGTCTATCTCTAAGTCAAACAATCCTGAAGCCATACTGCTTCACAACTAGTAGAGCAAGCAGCCATATATTTTGCTTCGATTGTGCTGAAAGCCACACTGGACTGCTTCCTGCTAAACCACGAGATCATGGAAAATCCAAGACAATAACATTTGCTCGATATGTTATTCCTGTCTGATACATTTCCTACCCAATCAACATCTGAGTATCCATACAAACTAAAGTCGTGATCTCCAAAATAATATAGACCAAAGTCTATCATACCCTTCAAGTACCTCATCACATGCTTTGCAGCTATCAGGTGAACTCGTCTAGGTTCCACTAGATACTGTCTCAAGGTGTTTCAAAGTAAAGCAAATATCTGACCTGGTATTCATCAGATACATCAATGGCCCAATAATATGTCTGTACAGAGTCACATCAACTAACTCTGAGGAGTCATCCGCTAACAGCTTCAAGTTGGAATCCATGAGAGTGGCCATTCCAACACATCAAGTCCTTTTAATATTTATCGGCATATTTTCCCTGGTTGAGAAAGATTCCTTCTGAGCCTTTCCATACATCCAGACCTAGGAAGTAATGCATCAATCTTAGATCTTTCATTTTCATTTCTGCAGCCATCTTCTTCTTTCTTTTCATGATCTGTTTCTCATTCCCTGTCAGAAAGATATCATCTACATACAATAATAGTATGATCCATAACCTTAAGGTAAAGGTTAGGAACAACTTTACTTTTGGTAAAGCCCAAGCTTGTCAAGAAATTGTCAATTCTCCCTTTGTGACTGAACATCATTCACACTCTGAATTGAATGATCTTCTATGCCAACTCTCGACAGATGGGTCTACTGATATGAGCCTCAAGATCATTCAAACTCTGCGGTGAGCCATCTATATATAGAAACCATATCCAACCTTGTAGCAAAGGTTGAGATCCACATCACTCATGGTGATCATTAGGCTCATCAATTGACTATTGATCCTGGGTACAGAACCTGATTCACACTTCTTCTTTAATTACACCATTTATCTAGCCACTTGGAGCAAGCATCTCGTCATGATTCTCTTCCTCTTTCTAAGAGAATATTCTAGCCACGAGCCTTCTATATTATGTTTTGATTTGTAAATATTTTGTTGAACATCCATCGCTTGTTCGGTGTTCATCATTCTTCATGATCTTTCCTACAAATCAAAATTGAGTACATGATTAGTAATACTTTATAATCATGAAATCATGTTGACATGCATACAGATATCATTTTCATAGTCATGCAACTATCTTGACCAATACTTTGACACAACACTTTTCCATATTCTGTATGCATACATTGGCTATCTAGATGCCTTCCATCTCTACCAGAACATACTATCGAGAGTGTGCACAACTCTCAGCATGTCTGCAAAGAGGTTTCATTCTAGACAAGAAACAATGGAATGTTTTTCCAACTTACCAATCATATGGATATTAGTAGTATACTGTTCAAGGCTATATGAATGCTTACACTTAGCATGATATATTCTAGGAATACAAATATGTATACAACTATTACAAGCAATATCTTTACTATTTCAAATAACAACTCAAATACTTATCTTTTATGTTTGTGTGGTTGCCTCCCGCTTGATCTTCTATGTCTTTTGAACTTCTATTCATTCTGTACCATTGTGCATGCTCAAGTGTGCACTAGTGTCATCCTCGTGATCTCATACACAAACATACATTCATTAGTATATTCTCAATATTATCAAAACATTATAATTTTAAATAATCTTGAATATGTATAGTGATGATCATTAGTATTCATGGTTTCAAGGAAGTCTTCATGCATATTCTTGTTTGATCATAGGACTCTTCTGGTTAGTTAAATCATCAACCAAGATAAGAGACATAATATGCATAAACCCTTGATTACTAACTTTATGAATAAGCATAACCAATCATACCAAGTATAATTATATAAGGGATCCTAACACAAGGTAAGGTTCTAACATGACATAGGAAAACATACCTGGATTAGTATACCTGCTTATTTATGTCTAACATACCTAATCAATATCTTCTTTGTTCTCTTCAATGATTTAGAGATCCTATGCCGGACCCTGCATATCTCATAGGTTAAGCATAATAGAAGAAAGTCATACATACCTTGTAAGTAGAACTTCTATGTGATCAAAGATTATGGATGAGACTTTGTCTTCATGTCATCATGGTCATGGAACTTGATTTGTCTTTCGTGATGTACCTATATCTTGTTAGCATCAACCTCATACAACACCACAGTGCATTAGTACAATCATATAACCCTAATCAATGAATTTCTTCTATCATTCACATGCATTCATACTTTTATTTAGGGTGATAAGACAATTCTAACATTAATCGAGATTGTACTAATAATATGAGGACAAACATATTATGAACTTAATCAAGAATCAGATTTCAAGACATACCTGTATCTCCTTAAGACATACTTGTCGAGACTACTTGTAGTCTTCTTATGTAAGGCCTTAGCCTCGACTCCCCCTGAAACTGGATCTAGAGCTTGAGTAGGGTTTGTTAGAGAAACCCTAAAAATTCAATCTTTGACTTACACACTTCTGAATGGATGGATAGATGTGTCTTCCTGAGTTGATCAAACTTGCATACTTCAATTTTGAAATCTCCAAAATTTGACCCCTCAAGATTGCCTTTGAAACATCTGGATCTTCTAGACAGGATCCCGAACTAGGGTTTGATGAAGCCCACCCTTCTACCCAATCAAAAGGTTTGATCCAGGGATCTAAACTCTTATTTTTCTGAGGAGCTTCTAGCCGTGGTCACAGACTTCAAAAATTCCAACTTTTGCTGAAGCCCTAATTTTCCACCTTTCCGATCAAAATCCCGAACTGGGGTTTGATCAAGCCCGGTATTCTACCCAACCAAAAAAAAATGATCTTGGTCTCTAAATTTTGATTTTCCTGAGTAGTATTCAGTCATGGACTCCTATTCCAAAAATTCTAACTTTCTCCGAAACCCTAAATTCCGGAAGCCATGAACGAATGTGCTCAAAAAATAATTATGTTTTGACAGAAATATGTATCTGATTGTTTCTACTGTAACTCTGAACTTTTTGATCCACGAGGTATGAAAATGTTTTCTGTTGTATCCTGACCTATTGTATTTCCATCCCGATAGGTCTAACCTCAATTGGATTTTATAAGAGAGATTTATGCCAAGTGTCGCAACGTGACCTGTTTATGGGATAAAAAAGGAGATCGAACTTGTATAGTGTGCCACGTGTCACTGGTTCAACTTCAACATCTAAAAACATTTCCTGAGATAGTACAGTCTATGTAATACCTGTCACTTTTTATGAAATTTCATTTGGAGCTTCCTAGCCCAAGTTATGACCTTTTTTCCTACGTCACCTGATTTTGACTAAGATCTGGAAGAGGTAGAAACCCTAACTTGTATTGATCATAAATCACAAATTACAATGAATATGAGGGTTTCCTTTGAATTCAAGGTACCTAGGGATGTTCTCTACGACTTGTAAAGGTTTCAGATCCTAAGCCTTCACCAAAATCGATTTATAGCGAAAGTTCCATGATGACTGGTTTTTGCTATATAAAACCCAAACCTTGAAATTGTCGCAAGCGAAGCAAGTGTCATAAGTGCCATACATTGCCTTCCTTCAGGTTAGCTCTGATACCATGTTAAGATTCAATATGCTAAGACATAAAATATCAGCATTACATTCCATTTCACAATAATAGCATATACAAAATCATTGAAGAAACAACAAGCACAGCATAAACACAAGAGACACAGATTTATCCTGGGAAACCCTCATGGGGTAGAAAACCCAGCAAATCTTCCTCAATATAGATGACCAACAATATACAAAGATGCAAACCAAAGACATGATCTCCTCCTCCACCATAGCAGACCTCTCCTCCACAAGTGCGCTATATTCTGAGTGAGGGAACTGTGTGTATAATGAGGAACGCACCTCCTCTATTTATACACATCTCCAACTTGTACTTTATATTAACTAGGTCGGCCCCAACTTTACCACTGGGTTAAACACCCCACTACAACTGAATAGGCCGACCCCACTAGGGTGGTCTAACAACCCTTTGACCCACATAACACATACAAGGTCGACCCCCACTAGGGAAGTCTAATAACCCAAGTTACCACATTCTGACAGAGGATAAACATCTCCAAAATAATAAAGTACAAATATAATATTCTTTGAAGTTACAATATCTCAACACACAGTGTGTCGCAGCATATGCTATGGGCCTGCTTTAGATTTCCGGGGCGATGGATTACTCCGATATGTAAGTAAAATTGATTATTTACATAGTATATTTTGTTTTATATCATAGATTTCAATTGTTTCGTATTTTATTTCTATTTAATTATCTGACAATTTACGTGAACAAATATACAGCTGGTGTCCAATGACACCCCAGATTCGCATAATCCAGCCATTAATGTTGCTGACCTTGATGCAGTGGTCAATGCTGCATATGATTTTGGTTCTTCACCATTAGCTGTAATAACTTTACTTTTTAATTTGTCATGTTGTGATTTACATATTTATATTAGAGATTGCAACATTCAATACGTCTTAATCTGGATACAATATGTTTTATGCAGGGTGGGAAAGATGAGTTTGTGGAATCCCAGGAAGGTCCCTCGCATGCAGAGGTAGATTCCGAAAAATAGGTACACTCTTTTAATTATGCTTTTAATTATGCTTTTAATGATTTAACATGTACATGCTTTTAATGATTAGAAATTTTATAATTGTATCTTTATGTTTGGTTATGTAGCATGATTACCATTGCCACCGAGTGGCCTTGTTTATGGATGCATATTCCCATCCATTTAGGCCAATGTCATTTATTGCACCCACTGTTGACCCACTTCTTCACCTTTCCCAGGTATATATATGTAGTATAGTTTAATTTGTATGTATGCAAGTATGTCTTGTTTTCTTTGAAAAAGTCATTGTCCATCCATGTAGTACATATATGTCTCCTTTTCTTTGTATTTGTTGACATTGACATATATGTTACTTTATGCAGGCATCTACTGAGCTAGTGGTTCCTGAAGAGCACCAAATCGAGGGTTTTGGTGACCCACCTATGCCCCCCCAGGTACGTGTATGTCTCGCTTTCTTTTAAAATGTCATTGTCCGTCCATGTAGTATATTTCTCATTTTCTTTGTATTTGCTAACATTGACATATGTTACTTTATGTAGGCATCTACTGAGCTAGTGGTGCCTGAAGAGCACCCAGCCGAGGTTGTTGGTGATCCACCTCTTCCCCCCCCTAGGTACATGTATGTCTCACTTTCTTTGAAAAAGTCATTGTCCGTCCATGTAGTATATATTTCTTGTTTTATTTGTATTTACTGACATTGACATATCTTATTTTATGCAGCAATCTACAGATCTAGTGGTGCCTGAAGAGCACCAAACCGAGGTTGTTGGTGACCCACCTCTGCCCCCGGCCCCCAGGTATGTGTATGTCTCGTTTTCTTTGAAAAATTCATTGTCTGTCCATTTAGTATATATGTCTCATTTTCTTTGTATTTGCTGACATTGACATATGTTACTTTATGCAGGCATCTACTGAGCTGGTGCTGCCTGAAGAGCACCCAATTGAGGCCACTGATGACCCTCCACGCCCCCCCACCCAAGTACATGCATTTTCACTGCCGAATACTTACACATGCATGGTAAGTAAAAATTTTATATTTTCTTGGAATTTGAACAAATGTACATAGAGTTATATTTATTTTTATAGCTTGGTAAACTTACTTAAAAATTTTGGTTTATGTGCAGTCTCCGCAATTGAGAATGGATCCTCTTGCGGAGTGTTGGGGAATGCCATCGAGCAGCCGAAAAAGAAAGATAGACTTCTCATTAGCCACTGACATTGGCAGTGAAAAGGGGGACAAATAGAATTCAAGTATAGGGGGGTAAATAGAATCCTTGTATAGGGGGTATACATGCATGTATTGTTTTGTTTGATTGTACACACAGATGTATAGTATGATCCACTATTTTGTATTATGGCCATGGCATGCCATTTTTGAAAACATTATATGTATATATAAAATAAAGCAATGTTCATATTTACCTATATGGTTGACTTGATATGGGAGTTCATAATGTTGCAAGAATTATATGATGTTATGTAACTATTTCCATTCAATAGTTTGTCACATTTTTCACCTAGAATATGGGATAGGTTTAGTGAACATGTGTTTTGACAAGGTTATTAACTAACATATCATAAGTAATATTGCTTCAAAAAAAATTCCCCTTGGGTGTTGAGTAGCTAATTATGGGTATGTGTAAAATAATTTCTGATATTTTTAAGAGGACTAGCACTTTAATCATGTGCATAACTACTCACTACTTGACTATATTGCTAATTTAGTATCTATTCCATTATTTTTTTTATTTTGTTTCCTTTCAGTAATAAAATTGAGTTGATTATATAATGTAAGCTAAAAAATTACAATTACATTTCCAGTAGGACCAGGATTTTCAATATGGTCATGGTGTCCCACATCAATTTTTCATTGTGTTTTTTATTTCTAATAATCACAGTTTTATTTCAATAAACTACTTATTATCCTACACCACAAAAATACTTATACTCTTTATAAGAGATATTTTTCTTCATCATAGAGTAAAGTATAAATATTAAATGCTAGCTCATTATAACCCACATTAACATCTAGTTTGACATTAGTTTTGGCTCCTAGATATACCAAGAAATTAGAACTTTGATTTTGGACGTTATAATAAAAATTACAAATATTTTCTAGAGTTATTTAATTTACACCAAAAATAGATCATGGTTTGATTGGCTCTCATGGATGTGTTGGCTAGTCTTGGTCTTCCTGTCTCAGTCATTCTTCCGTAGCTCATTCTTCCATAGCTTCAGCCCAATTCCTTTGGGTTTGTAGTACGTTTTCCCATACGATTCATGGGGTTGATATGCCTTTCCCATATGATTCACAATTTCCACACTCAAGAAAGCAACAAACCAAGGTGTGAGCTCAATCAACAAATCACTAAAATAAGAGCATGACCATTTTTTAAGTTAATATGAAACGTTCTTAGAACTACATTTTCCTCTTAACTTTTAACAAAATGAAAACTTTATACGGAACTATGAAGTTTATTTTTAAAGCAATATTTTCATCAAGTTAGAACCGTGAATGTAAAATCATTTTCAAGTTTATGTACCTTGAATGTGCACAATGTAAAAGCATTTTCGAGATTATCATGTGAGAACCATGAATGTGCACAATGAAAATTACCAGTCACAGATCTTATGAAAAACTTATGAAAAACCCTAGATCTTATTCCAAAAAATACCCCCAAAAGAATACACAGTTGCAGGAGCCAACGGCATGCAATCATGCTGCTCCGTTTGTTTTTTCGTGGTTTTTTTGCTCCTAGACCGAAAGTCACAAAGTGTCCCTGAACGACATTTTCATGCGAATCGAAACTCGACATAACTCGAAAACCGGAGGTCTGATCGACGAAATGTCGACTTCGTTGGTCTCCTGGAATGGGATTACCTCTAGGTAGCCCTCTCCCTCGTGTTTTCATGGCCCAATGACCTCATTGTGCATTCATTTCATAAACCAGGGTTTTGCTTAGTTTCCTTCAATGCAATCTCGCATTGGTGGATCAAATCTGCAAAACACTCCACCGAGCCAGTGTTGATAGTGTTACCACATTGTCATTTCCCATACACACTTGCAGGAGCCAACGGCATTCAATCTTGTTGCTCCGTTTGTTTTTTCGCTCCAGGACCGAATGTCACCAAGTGTCCCTGAATGACATTTTCATGCGACTTGCAACTCAACATAACTTGGAAACCGGATGTCAAATCGACAAACCGTTGACTTCGTTGGTCTCCTGGCATGCGATTACCACTAGGTGGCTCTCTCCCTCATGTTTTCGTGGCCCAGTGACCTCATTGTGCATTCATTTCGTAAACTAGGATTTTGCTCAGTTTCCTTCAATGTAATCTCGCATTAGTGCGTCAACTCTACAAAACAC
Organism: Larix kaempferi; assembly: GCA_027924585.1. NCBI lineage: Eukaryota > Viridiplantae > Streptophyta > Pinopsida > Pinales > Pinaceae > Larix > Larix kaempferi. The sequence goes on along the minus strand of BSBM01000124.1, from coordinate 6,394,279 downwards.
TCCATCGAGCCAGTGTTGGTAGTGTTCCCACATCGGCATTGCCCATACACACTTGTAGGAGGAAATGGCATGCAATCTCACTGCTCCGTTTTTTTTTTCGCTCCCAGACCGAAAGTCACCAAGTGTCCCTGAACGACATTTCCATGCGACTTGTAACTCGGCAACCGAAGGTCGGATCGACAAACCATCGAATCTGTTGGTCTCCTGGAATGCAATTAACTCTAGGTAGCCCTCTCCCTCATGTTTTCATGGCCCAGTGACCGTATTGTGGATTCATTTCATAAACTAGAATTCTAGTACTCACTATAGAATTCTATATGGGCCATTGCTATCTTGCAATTTAAACTTTGTTCTATATTCCATTCCTATTTTCAACAACCAAGAAATAGGTGCACCTAAGTTCTCCATGCAAAATAACTTAGAAGCATAGAGAATAACTCAATATCATGAAGTTTCCAACAATGATTTAATGAAATCTATGCATAATTGTTGTCACAAATTCAAAGTAGGATAGAAAAAAATATCGTAAACTACAAGAATTGTGACTATAATACAGTAAAGACTTTTGTCGAGATATTGCAGCATAATTTCAAAGTGAACTAAATTTTCAATACACCATCCAACAAAGGCAATTGCAATTGATAATATCAATTCCAAAGAGGAATTAACCAAGATCAATTCCAAAGAATAAAAGAAAAAGCATTTATTCCATCAAAAGTTATCTTCCCCAAACCAACTTGGATGCAAATTTCAAAGAATTCTTGTTGCAATAACATGTATGGTTTTAAAATATTGAAGTAGAAGACCCCCCATGCGATCTACAACAAATACATATGGTCTGCTATTTTTACATAAAATTGACACATTGATAAGCTACATAGGGATGGCAGTTTGCAGAAAACTAGTAATTTAACATTTATTGTAATGTCCCTAAAAATAGTAAAAATTTAAAAAAAAATTGACACTAGAATAAACTGGAAAATATATGACGAATACTCTTTGAAATGTCTTAGCTTCATAAGGATCATGGTTTGCTGATTATAAAGTTCTATAGCTTTGCGGAATTGTTTTAGATGCATGAACTGTCGCATGTGTACAAATGTATTGAATGCAATAATGTGAGTCTCCTTCTTACGGCTGTAAGGGTTTGATTGCATATGTATTAAATTTCCACTGGTAATTCAGGTGGACTGGATCCTTTATTGGTGGTAGTTGGTGCTCATGATGTACTACTAGATCCTCCAAGGGTAAGAGTACCCCGTTAGGACTACCGAGAGGTAGGGTGTAAGACTGAGAAGTCCTGACTTACTTATCGAGATTCGCTAATGTCCTTATTTTGTGTCTTATTTGCAGGTATACTTAAGTGGAAAACACCTAGAGTGCTTACTACATGGTTCCACTAATTTGCAACCCAAAGTATGGGATGGTTAAAGATCGACACCTCTAGAATGCTTGGAAGTTGTTTGTGAAACTTTGTTGAACTTAAGGAATTGTTGACTTTGGTAAAGTGTTACTAGTACTAGGCCATGCTTATGGCCTTTGCAACTATTTGTATGTTTTATTAAAATGTAATGGGCAAGCGTTACTTTTATACTATAGACTTTTGGGTCCAAAACGAGATCTTTGGGGTTGGTGCTAGCATTCAATGCACATGTACAATGGCACATGGCCATGCTACTAGCTTTGATGAGGGTTCTCTTCTTGGTTTCTATACACACGAAGTCATGTTTCATTTTACCTGTTTTGGTTGTGGAAGCATTTGAGGGTTTCGTGTACTGACTTGATCTTGGCTCATTGTAAGCACACCTTGGAGTCTTCGTATGCAGAGATGGCGACTATCTAAGAAGGTAATGGCTATTGCGTTCTCCTGTTAAATAAATTTGGTGAATTGTTTTGATAATGCATTTTAGGGTTCTAACTTCATGTTGTTTACTTGTTTGGAAGGTGGTCGCATGACACTCTCCTTCTACCTGGTTGTCAGTTGATGGGATACATCTTGCCTCTGAAATATTTACTTAATGTAAGTTCATGGTCCTTCATCCCTTCACTCCTCTTCTTGCCTCTGTGGAGGATACTGGTGGTGTATGCTTTGTGATGGAAAGATAATACTCGTGGCCTGTCTTGGGTTTAATGTAACATGATTTTGGTTTGGATGAGGTCATCGTTGGCTGGACCACTGTGTAATTAAATCTGTTGATTTTTCATTTAAATTTCCTGAAGGGTTTTGGCCATTTGGATCAGTACTAAACCTTGTAAGTTGTAATGGCGATACGCAATGTGAAGACTGAGATGGGTGTTTGCATATTTTGCTTGTAAACAATTTAGCTGTAGATTCAATAAAGGAGAAATGACTCTACAATTTGGTTTTTTGTGTTTTCTTATGGTAATGGTAGTTCTTTAATGGGTGTTTTTCTATCATTGCCGCTTCCTAGTAGTCTGTTGGTTGTATGGTTTGCGATGTGGAAAAAAATCATGCTCTTAAATGTCTTGGCAACATTCATAGGCAGAGTTCCCCTCTGACTACGAAGTGTGGTTTCTATGAAATTTGATGAGCTTGGACCTACCACTGACTCTATGTGTTTTCTATAAATGGATTTTGAGATGTAGGGACTCGATCCCATGACCTGTATTTGTATCTGAGTTTCGTCTGTATGCTATTGTTAATGTTTTAAATGAAGTATTTGTTGGATGGAGAGCTGCGTAACCCTTCTGCGTTTTTGTGAGAAGTCGTAGCCCTAGCTACTGTTTTGATTGACTCTGGAGTGAGCATGGGTTGCTATAAAGAATATTTTGTATGCTGTAGGCTGTTGATTTCTGGAATGATAAAATGTTGAGTTTCTTTTTTTAAAGTTTAGGTTGCAAAAATGAAAAATGCTAGAGACTACGTTTGTAAATCGTGAATCCTGGAAATTACTAGATGTGTTAATTCTTAGTAATTGATTTCTGGAATGATAAAACATTGAGTTTCTTTTTTTTTAAGTTAAGGTTGCAAAAATGAAAAATGCTAGAGACTAAGTTTGTAAATCGTGAATCCTGGAAATTATTAGATGCGTTATTTCTTGGTAATGCGTTGACTGTTGGTGACAAATGACACTTAGCGAAGTTATGTGTGCTATTGTGGTAGTGGTTGATTGAATCATTGCTAATGGGAATGCTCTAACCTACCTTTATTACTTGGAACTTTAATTCAATGTTTGTAATTGTTTTCTTGTAAGGGTTAGTAGTTTCAAGAATACTCTTAGCTAGATTTATGTTATGTTTGATGTTTTAAACCTACGAGAGGATTTTTTTGTAGAAATAACTGTAAACAATAAAGTGAACTACATTCCTATCCTAGATATGTAAATATTTAGAAAAGAAGACATAGAAAGGAAAAACATGACCCTAAAGAATTTAAAGAGCACAATAAGAGATTCTTGCACTGTAATTAGTAAGACGATTTGGACAAAAATCATAAGTGTTTAAACACACGATAATAATGCTAAATTTATCCTTGAGGTGTTGTCTAGCACAAGCTAGCTTGGCTAGACCTGCTAGACCCTCCACTAGGCTCTAGGTAGAACCTTGAAATTGATAATATAGGTAAAGGGAACAAAGCTGCTATATAAATTTCAAATCGTAAAAGCCTAGGATTATTGTAATCGGAAATTTGAAACGATGAATACTCCATACCTGGATGTGGAGCACTTGATCCTTTCTTATGCAAGCCTAGCTGCTTAGTACTTGATTCCTTCCTGTAGATACCTGCACACTCAATATTAGTTAATGCAGAGCCTGTTGTATCTTGCTAACCTGTTAGTATGATTTCCTTAGGCTTGATAACTTTGGGGCTACCATGTTCCTCCCAACCATGATCCTACAACCGTTCCTGGTTCTGTATGGATTCCCCCCGAGCTAGATTCCAACATGCAAAAGCGATAGAGGACCTGGAGTTGTTGTTGGTTCAATTTCTTGGAGCGGATTCCTTCCCTTGGATTACCATAGGAAGTGACAATAAAAAGATAGGTCCCCAACTTGGGATCTACCCTCTTTAAATAGGGGAGTCTTTAATTATGACTGTTGGAATAATTTGTTTCTTTAAATTCAATAATTAATAATTAAAATATATTTCTTTTATTAAATAACTAGTCCTCTTGAACTAGGACTTTTCCAACTATTTGACTATAAGTCATTTTGATTTATGCTCTTAATAATAATTATAATAACAACAATTATACTAATAATTATTCTAATATTAAATACATTTCATAAATCAGATATACTAATTATATTCCATAATTTAATAATAACACCATTATTATTAAAGCTCATAATAATAATAATAATAGCTTGGAGGCCTTTATTTAGGTTTAGTCATAAAAGACTACTGGTAATTATCTTTTATTTAGTTATGTGTCATCACATGACACTCTTTTCTCTTTAAATTTTAGGGACATGGTCCACTTCTTTTGGATGGTCTTGGTCAGCTTGGTTACGTACCTCTAGTCTCTCTCTTTGCATGTTGGATTCCCTCATTTAACATGGTAGCTCCCGCAGTAGGTAATGATGGATAAAAAGATGAATCTTTTAGTCAAATCAAATAAATGTGAAAAAGTACTCTTCACAGTCTTTCTAACTCAACACTTTGAAACTCTGTAACCCCGAGTGCTCTTCAGATCCATTTAACTCAACACTCTCACATGGGCATTACTCTAATGCAATTCCAGAGTCCCTTCTCAACACTAGTGCTAGAATGTGGTTGTGAGGCACATCTAGAATATTTAAGTTGCCTCGGATCTGGTATTTGTTTATCAAGCTTTGAGTGCTCCAGGGCTTATGCCCAACACTCAGTGTACATTAGGGATTACTCCCAGTACATCATATTTCCTCTAGGTACATCAGGGCGTTTTCCCAGTACGTAGGTAATCTGTGTGTTTCTGAGCCCACGCTCAACACACCATATAAGTCAATTATGTCATTCACATCATTGCACAATATGTAAGAAAAGGTCATCTCAGTATATTAGGGTTTTGTACCCACATCATATGGTAAAAAAATAAATCAGAACATTGGGACTTCATTGCCCAGTATATAATCAAATAATGAAATTCAGTCAAGGTCCATGCCCCATATGTCAGTCTACAAAAGAATAAATCATATCCACTAGGGCTCATGCACAACAATTAGAATAGATCATATGTGCTAGGGCCGTGGCCCAATATAACATCATAAAATAGTCAGTCCAAAATTCATGATATTAAATCCCACCCCGCTTAGAACAACATCGTCCCGGTGTTTCTAGGGACTAGGAATGAGATCATGAAACAAGGTAGGGTAAGCCTCTTTCATGGTGTCCTCATTCTCCCAAGTTGCCTCATCTGGTCCAAAGTGCCTCCATTGCACTTTCAGCTGAGTAATGGTCCTCCTCCTAAGCTGGACCTCTCTCTTGTTCAGGATATAGGGGGGTTCTGGTGTGAACTCCCCTTCGGGCTCCACCTATAATAAGGACCAATCAATAACATGTTTAGTGTCATATAAATATTTCTTTAATAGTGAAGCATGAAAAACATTATGAACTTTTATATGAGCAGGTAAGGCTAACTCATAAGCTACTGGGCCCTACTTGGCCAGTATTTCAAAAGGTCCACAAATCTTGGGGCTAGTTTCCCGCAACGTCCCAAGCTCAATGAGCTTCGTTTCACTTTTATTTTTAGAAACACATGTTCGCTGACTTGATAGCCCTTGTCTTTTCTTTTCTTGTACGCCTAATGCTTTTGGTGGTCTTGTGCTTATTTTAGGTTTAGTTGTACCTTGGAGACTAGCTGTTCCAAGTCCTTTAATAGGTCGGGTCCTAACATAAGTCTGTCTACTGGATTGTACCAAGTCACGGGGGTCCAACATTTCCTGCCATAGAGTACTTCAAAAGGACTCATTTTGGCCGAGGCTTGATAACCGTTGTTGTATGCGAACTCTGCTAGGTGCAAATAATCTTCCCACTTGGTGGGGTTCTTCATCACATACATCCTCAACATGTCCTCGAGGATCTGGTTTACTCGTTTTGTTTGTCCGTCAGTCTAGGGGTGGTACATGGTATTGAATTGTAACTGGGTTTCCAGACCGAAGAATAATGCTCTGTAGAAGTTGCTAGTGAACTTCGTGTCTCGATTGGAAATGATTTCTTTGGGTATCCCCTACAATCAAAAGATCTCTTTTAAGAATATTTTTGCGATGTGAACTACTTTGTAGGTAGATTTCATTGATATAAAGTGGGATGCTCTAGACAGCTTGTTTATGACTACGAGGATGGAGTCGTTCATTTTCTTACTCTTGGGTAAGCTTGTAATGAAGTCCATACTTATTACCTCCCATTTCCATTCTAGGATGGGTAAAGGTTGAAGTAATCCAGAGGGGTGTTGGTGTTCTGCTTTGACCAATTGGTACTCTTGACATTTTGTGATGAAAATTGTGATGTCATATTTTAGCTTAGGCCAGAAGTAATGTTTCTTTACAGCCGATATCGTTTTTTGATATTCGGGGTGTCCTAAATAAGGTTTCTAGTCAAATGCGGTGAGAATGTTTGATCTAAGATCTCCACTCTCTGGGACGTAAAGTCGGTCTTTCGACCACAGTAGTCCCGTTTCGTCTATCTTATATTCTTTCTGTTATTGGAAAAGTCTGTCTTCCTGGATCTTTGCGAGGATTTCTGTATAATAACAGTCACTCTTACATGCCATTCGAATTCTGTGGTGTAAGTCAGAGTCGGTTTCGCTTACTGTTACCTCATAAAGCATATGTGCTCGACAGCTTAAGGCATCCACAATCTTGTTTTCCTTGCCTTTTATATGCTTTAGTTCGAAATGGTATTCCCTAAGGAAGGCTAGTCGCCTGACCTACCTGGAATTTAGGTCGGGTTGCTCGAAAAGGTATTTCAAGCTCATGTTATCAATGATCAATAGAAATTTCTTTCCCATGAGATAATGTCGCCACATCTTCAGAGCATGGATGATGGCGGCTAGTTCGAGGTTCTGAGTAGGGTAGTTCTGTTCATGTTCTTTTAGTTTCCTCGATTCATAGAGGTTCATGTTCTTTGGGGCTACCATGTTCGTCCCAACCATGATCCTACAACCATTCCTAGTTTTGTATGGATCACCCCGAGCTAGATTCCAATATGCAAAAGAGATAGAGGACCTCGAGTTGTTGTTGGTTCAGTTTCTTGGAGCAGATGCCTTCCCTTGGATTACCATAGGAAGTGATAATAAACAGATAGGTCCCCAACTTGGGATCTGCCCTCTTTAAATAGGGGATTCTTTAATTATGACTGTTGGAATAATTTGTTTATTTAAATTCAATAATTAATAACTAAAAGATATTTCTTTTATTAAATAACTAGTCCTCTTCAACTATGACTTTTCCAACTGTTTGACCATAAATCATTTTGATTTATGCTCTTAATAATAATTATAATAACAACAATTATACTAATAATTATTCTAATATTAAATACATTTCACTTAACTAATAATACACCATTTATAATATTAAATAATGCATAAATCAGATATACTAATTATATTCCATAATTAAATAATAACACCATTATTATTAAAGCTCATAATAATAATAATAATAGCTTGGAGGCCTTTATTTAGAATTAGTCATAAAAGACTACTGGTAATTATCTTTTATTTAGTTATGTGTCATCACATGACACTCTTTTCTCTTTAACTTTTAGGGACATGGTCCACTTATTTTGGACGGTCTTGGTCAGCTTGGTTACGTACCTCTAGTCTATCTCTTTGCATGTCGGATTCCCTCATTTAACATGGTAGCTCCCGCAGTAGGTGATGATTAATAAAAAGATGAATCTTTTAGTCAAATCAAATAAATGTGATAAAAGTGCTCTTCATAGTCTTTCTGACTCAACACTTTCAAACTCCATAACCCCGAGTGCTCTTCAGAGCCATTTAACTCAACACTCTCACATGGGCATTACTCTAGTGCAATTCCAAAGTCCCTTCTCAACACTAGTGCTAGAATGTGGTTGTGAGGCACATCTAGAATATTTAAGTTGCCTCGGATCCGGTATTTGTTTATCAAGCTTGGAGTGCTCCAAGGCTTATGCCCAACATTTAATGTACATCAGGGCTTACTCCCAGTACATCATATTTCCTCTAGGTACATCAGGGCTTTTGCCCAGTAAGTAGGTAATCTGTGTGTTTCTGAGTCCACTCTCAACACACCATATAAGTCAATTATGTCATTGACATCACTGCACAGTATGTAAGAAAAGGTCATCTTAGTATATTAGGGTTTTGTACCCACATCATATGGTAAAAACATAAATCAGAACATTGGGGATTCCTTGCCTAGTATATAATCAGATAATGAAATTCAGTCAGGGTCCATGCCCCATATGTCAGTCTACAAAAGAATAAATCATATGCACTAGGGCTCATGTCCAATAATCAGAATAGATCATATGTGCTGGGGCTGTGGCCCAATATAACATCATAAAATAGTCAATCCAAAATTCAAGATATTACTTCCCTCCCCACTTAGAACAACACCGTCCCGGTGTTTCTAGGGACTAGGAGTGAGATCATGAAATAAGGCAGGGTAATCCTCTTTCATGGTGTCCTCATTCTCCCAAGTTGCCTCATCTGGTCCAAAGTGCCTCCATTACACTTTCAGTTGAGTAATGGTCCTCCTCCTAAGATGGACCTCTCTCTTGTCCAGGATATGGAGGGGTTCTGGCATGAATTCCCGTTCAGGCTCCACCTGTAATAAGGACCAATCAATAACATCTTTAGTGTCATATACATATTTCTTTAATAGTGAATAATGAAAAAAATTATGAACTTTTATATGAGCGGGTAAGGCTAACTCATAAGCTACTAGGCCCTTCTTGGCCAGTATGTCAAAAGGTCCAAAAAATCTTGGGGCTAGTTTCCCTCAACGTCCCATGCTCAATGAGCTTCATTTCTCTTTTATTTTTAGAAACATATTGTTGGAGCCAAGGTCGTAGCTACGGTAAAGCTGCGAATTTTGGGAAACAAAAAGCACAAGTATGGAAGGAAAGTGCTAATTTTGGGACAAGCACTAAGTTGTGGGCAAGAAGGAGACGGTGCGCAGTACGGTGCCAGATAGACAAGCTCAGCGAAGATCACAGACCGGAAATCGCGGAGCTCGCGCGCACGACAGAAGAGAATGAAGGCTGAATAGAAAGCTCAGTTACCATAATAAATAAGGCGATGGAGTAAAGGGCTCAGCTACCCTCATTTAAAAGGCTACGTACAGAAGTTATGGTTGCTCGGATCAAGGAGGAGCAACGGACCAGAGCATTGAAGGCGAAGGATAAGCGCCCATACCCACAATCTGCGCCGAAAGTCAGGGAGCCTGCAGGAAGCGGCGACGTGACTGCAAGCGGCGCCTACAGTACACCTAGCCATGTGCGTGGTTAGGGTTTTTGGGAATCACTGTTGGGAAAGGCCCACAGTTTTGTAAAGGTGCGACCGCCATGGCCACCTATATATATGAATAATTGTAATGGATAGATGTTAGTTAGAGTTAGAGAGCAAGAGTTAGATACTCTTGGGATAGATTGATGTTTAGACTGTTAGATAGTCAGTCTCGAGGATAGATCATGTGTTGATTATCCTTTGTTAAGTGTTCTACCGAGTGTGTAGAACTAGAGTAGAATCGGATAGCCGAGGAGCTAATCCCTGAGTTGCCAGACAGTCTGTGTGACGTCTGCGCCTTTGTAATCTCTGTAGAGAAGAGACCAGATTGAGAGAAGGGCTCCCAGCTGTGTGCGTGGAGTTTCCTGTAAAGATCTAAGGCTGCAGCTGTGTGCGCAGCGTATTGTATAACTCTATGGTTTTCTGGTTAATATAACACTCCCGAGGACGTGGTTTTCCTCGAGGAGACGAGCTTCACATATTTCCACTTGTTATAATGTTTGCGTGAGTGAGTAACTGTTTAAGTTCATTACATGTGTATGCAAAACTCTTGTATTATCTTTGTGACTGCTTGATTGAGTTTGGGAAGGTCCATTGATAACCATAAGTGTTAAGGACTGACGAAGCGGTGGAGCGCTGTCGCTGCAGCGATCGAGGACTGCGATACTGCGCTGGGTGCGCAGGGTGAGGAAGTACTTAACGCTTCAACGCAAGGAATAGTGCCTTCTGCGCCAGAGAAGAAGGAATCCGCGCAGTTGCGCCGAGGGGCCTGCGGGAAAGTCGAACCGCCGATATCTGAGGAACCAGAAGAGGAAGGACAATCTCTGCGTCACCAAGGTGAAGGAAACCTGATTCCTTAGCCCCCCATAGCCACTTCGGGTGAGACCTCGAGCTGCTGCGCAGCTCGTTGCCGAGAGGGCCAGTGCGCCAAGGGGTTTGTTGCTGCGCTTCATTAAAACCCGGGTCTGCCCAAGAAAGCAGCCAACAAATGGTTCCGTTGCCTTATGACTTTTTGATCACGTCACTTCCGTTGGTCTGAACCTTGTTGTTGAGCCAACAAATGGTTCCGTTGCCTTATGACTTTTTGATCACGTCACTTCCGTTGCTCTGAACCTTGTTGTTGAGCCAACAAATGGTTCCGTGGCCGCGTGACTAAAACTTGCTATTTTTGCGACGTAGAAGGTTGTTGCTCAGTCAACAAATGGTTCCGTTGCCTTGCGACTTGCTGCTGTGAGACTTATTATTTCCGCGACACCTGAGATTGTTGCTGAAGCCAGCACAAGGTTCTGTTACACTGAGACTTGCTCAGTTGACAAATGTGCTACTGGAATCCTACAGCTAAAGAAATTGGAGACTGGTTTGATTTAAAGGATAAAGAGTTCGCTGAACAAGAAAATAGAAGTTCTACGCTCCAAACAGAAGACTGGTTACAGAAGTATATTTATACTGACCTTCACGAAATTTTCTTTGTTACATTCGCACTGGAGTTACACGCTTGGATAGCCAAGTTAGCAGATTCTAGACCTACTGTGCATATTGATCGACCCGTCGCTTGGACGCCTGAGCTAGTCAGTATTGTGAAGCGGATAGACAATCCTGTGTCCCGCGCAGTCGACTTTTGGTTGAATAGTCTACTGAAAGGCTTCATCACCGAGTTTGCAGTAGATACAAGAAAGAGTTTCAGTGAATCTGAGAGGAATTTCTTCCAAGTACACAGAGGTAAGTTCTTAAATTCTCTGAACTTATGGATTAAAATGCTTCTGTATGAAAAAGGAAAGCTATGTATTACTTCTTATGAATAGCATAGACAAGTAATGTCCGTAGATTCTGATAGTGATCCTGAACTTATTGGTTGCACTCGTAGTGGAAAACGATATAAAGTAGGCCTTGACCAATATTCTTTTGAGTCTAGCCCAGACAATAACCAAGTCCCTGGACCAAGCCATATAGAAAGACAAGGGAGTGCTCATATCCCTTATCACCCCTTTACACCACAAAAACCAGACGGAGCTCAGTATAACCCCGCAATAACACCTTCTAGTAGCTCACATGGTACTTCTAGCACCTCTGTACCACCTTTATTTAACCATCCCAGAAGCACTGCTACAGCACCCTCACCTCAACCTAGCACAAGAAGGATGGGTGATGACATGAAGTTACCAACTTTTAGAGGAACAGGGATAGAAGACCCTGAGCAGCACTGGTTCTTATGTGAAGCCATTTGGACAATTAAGCAAATTAATGATCATGCTGTTAAACTGGTTCAGTTAGCAACCACACTAAGAGAAAGAGCCTTGACTTGGTTCATGAAATACTCAGCAGCACAGAATAGAACGCTTGCTGAGGTAAGAAATGCTATGATTCGGGAATTTAAGAAACCTAAATCAGAATCACAGTGTATAACAGAACTCAAAGACATTAAACAGCTACCTACAGAATCAGTATGGGACTTTGATCAGAAGTTCAAAGCCTTGATAGATCAAGTAAGCTTCGAGTTTGCACCACAACAGCATAAAGAATGGTTCATTGCTGCGCTACTCCCACACATTAGACTTCCTCTTATGCAACAGAATCTCAATACTCAGGAACAAGCTCTAGAGATGGCTATGAAACTAGAAGCTTCGCCAATTGCGGGAACAAGCAACGATGTTGCGCATTTACAGAACCAATTAGCAAACTTAACCTTGCAAGTGCATGATATTAAGAAAGGCAAGGAGATCAAGGAAGAAATTTGGTGTACAAAATGTAAAGCCCAAGGTCATTCAAAGGACCATTGCCCCGTTTTCATAGACTATATTGCAACTGGAGCACCTAACCCTTTACCACAGGCACAAGGGCCTTGGTGTGAAATCTGTAGAACTAGAGGTCATAGAACACAAGAATGTCACTTACTCCAGAAATACGTACAAACTCCAAAGAATCTATATTGTAATTTCTGTAAATCAGTAGGTCATGATGAGAACAATTGTAGAGCATATGATCTTATGATAGAAAGAAAGCATGATGTTTATAGGGTACAAGCAGAGACACAAGGACCCACAGCAGGTCCACCGTATGACCAAACCCGCGACGCCCGAGCAGGAAATTACAGGGGACGTGGACGCACAACAAATTTTGGTCGCGGAAGAGGACAGATCACTTGTTATAATTGCGGAGCACAAGGTCACTTTGCCAGGGATTGCCAAAATCCTACAACCCTCTGTAGGTATTGTAAATCTTCTGACCATATCATTGAAGAATGCCCTCAGTTACAGGCTAAGATGCAAGCAAAGACCCCACAGGTCAATCAAAATATTCAGTTGATTGCAGCAGAAAGAAGAGAACCAGACCCTACAGTTAATATAGTGACACGCAGTGGAGCAACCACTGGTGCGCAAGAGATGGAAATGGGAAAGCAAGCGACGCAATGGGTGCGCAAGAGATGGAAATGGGAAAGCAAGCGACGCAATGGGTGCGCCGCGCTAATATTAAACCAGCCCCACTTAACCTGCAGAAGCAAAAAGAAGCATTCAAGCAAGCTCAAGAGTATTTCTCAGATCAGAGAGCTTCAAGTTCTGCCGCAATTCCGCCGAACAATATTAAATCGCAAGTGCTAAGACAAGACAACCCGGTACAAGAACAGGCCACACACCTTTCAGCTTGGTGTATGGACAAGAAGCAGTTATGCCCATGGAATACATTATTCCCAGTCTTAGAATTACGCAAATTACAGAAATGGCAGATCCTGATACTATGAATGAAAGACTTTCGCAACTGCTTGCCTTGGAAGAAGACAGACTCTTAGCCGGATTCCATCAACAGGTACAGAAGGCAAGATAGAAAGCTTGGCATGACAGGCATATTAAGAATAAAGTCTTTCAGGAACGAGACTTGGTACTCCTCTATGACAGTAAATTTACCAAGTTCCCAGGCAAGTTTCGTGTACATTGGTTAGGCCCTTTTCAGGTGATAAAAATAACAGACGGAGGCGCAGTTCAGCTTGCAAAGCTCGATGGAGAATTACTACCTACAATGATCAACGGGAGTCGGCTCAAGCTCTATCGCGACGGCCACCCCGCTCTGTCGACCTAATATATTGCTAAAAAGATGCAGATGCCCAGTGTAGTTGAAAGAGGCACCACATTCAGTCTACACGGAAGTTGCGAGACACTCAGTCTTCGGCTTCCTGCGCAGTTCCTAGAAACATCCGCGCATGTCTAAAGTTTGGTTGGAGCGAACATAGTTGCGCTCTTGTGAAGCTTCTCCCCGGACCGTTGACTATCACTCTTGCGGAGTTCCCTTTGATAATTTTCCGCTTGAAAAAGTTTTGTTGTGGACCCCTAGAGGCACAGTTCCCTAAGTTGAAATGACCCGCCGAAAATTTTGAATTACAGCAGTTATGTAGCCGCGTCTGAATAAATGAAGGATAAGTCCGCTATTTAAGTCTAGCCATTCTGACAGATTCGGCTTGATCTTCGAAAGATTTGCATTTAACTCAGGCGCCGAAAGCATTAGCTTCTCCCGGAAGGCTGTCAGAGCCCGTCAATCACACTAAATGCACCCCTACGGCGAGGAGGATAGCGTGTTGTCAACTCATCTATAGCCGCCTATAGCTACGTAACCCCACCTGGTCGCATTTACTCACCTCTGGCTATAAATACCTTACACTTGTATAATTTTTGGGTTACTTTCCTCGAGTTGCTATCTTGTTTACGAATCCAAGTTATTGTTTTCAGAGCCGAGTTGTGCAGAGTATTTTCCCTTGTTTTCAGCGTCCATATCCTACGAAGGTCCGCCATTTGCTGTCCAAAGTTTTTGTTCCCTACATCGATTCACGACGGAGAACCTGTCAACTAAAGAAGTTGTTCGTCAATTCCTGCGCCGAGGTTTAGATTTCGGCATGACTACTCCAGTCACGGCTTCGACTTATGTACATCCTGGTTATCAGGATCCCAGACAGTCTCCGGCTACAAGAGCGTCGCCATCACAACCAGAAGAACCTGTTCCAGAGCCGTTGGCGACCATGGTGAACTATATTCCGCCGCGTCCAGATGATGCGCCAGAAGTACAGATCCCGAAGAATGCAAAGTATCCCATTCCGCTACCGCCACTACCGGCTAGTGTGCGGGTAGAAGGGCAACTGTTGGGACACATTCCACTGGTCAAGTTCTCTGATTTCAACCTCGGAGACTATAAGACATAACCTCAGTTCCAGTTAGATCGATATCTGAATGTTGTGCATAATCCCACCAGACAGGTTGACGAGTTTATCCCGAAGGGATTTGCAGCAAATCTTGAGCGCCCTGGACTCCTGAATTTGTTGAAGCTACCGCACTTTGGGCGTAGCAATGAAGTGAACGCAGTCGTTAAAACACTGCTATCTTGCGTTCATGGAGGTTACCTTTGGCTCGGGAGGCCAATTGATCTAAATGTTGATTTAATTCACCGCATTACTGGTCTATCTAAGGCTGGTAAGGATCCCAATATTCATTTTGTGGGAAAGGACAAAGACATAAAATTGGCTGCACAGCTGGTGCAGAAGTATAACTTGACAAGAGGAGGTCGGGCTTATGACCTCACCACAATAGAAGATGAGGCACTTCGATTTACAGGAAGTCTGCTTGCAGGCAGACTTCTCACAAAGTGCCGACCGAAGGAAGTTACTGGAGCTGTCGTAGAGCTCGCCATCGCAGCTGCGGAGGGAGAGCAGTACAACTGGTCTCTCTTCCTACTGAATTCTTTCTTGGCTGATTGCCTGAATGTGCAGGACAATGCAGCCCAAGCATTCCATTTTTCATGGCTTCTAATTTTATGCGCTCTCGTTGGGTGGAAGGAGCCCCCGAATACTCAGTTCCTTCCGCGCCGCGCAGGAGAGGTTGCCGGCATGCGCTACATCAACCTCTGGGATTCCCCTAATCCCGCGAAGCGCAAGATGAATCGCGCTGTCTTTTGTGAGTACTACTATCTCCTCCGAGATACCATTCAAGAAATGCCAAGGCTGAGCGAGGAGACAGCCAGATTATATGAAGGAAAGTTGGCTTTTACTGCCGACATACATCAACTTTACCTCCGCCCTTGCGGCATTCCAGACGAATGGGCGCTAGGCCTTTACAGGATGACTGCCGAGGATGTTGAAGAAACCATCAAGTCTTGGTCGGATGAGTGGAGGGAGGCCGCCGATCTCGCATCCGCGCTGCCAACCACCGCTACGAAAGAGAAGGATAAGGGCAAGGAAGCCCGTGAGCAAAGAAGTGATGAAGGCTCCACAGAACCGGCCACCAAGAAGCAAAAAGTGTCGCATCCCGCTGAGGCTATTCCCTCGGGGATCGACCAGTACCTACACGAGCAATTTCGTGAGCTGCGCAATGTGCATGCTCACATTAGAAGTGCTTTAGATTTGCAGTTCGTAGAACTAAAAGGTCTCACAGGAAGAGTTGCGCAGACCCATGCGCCAGCATCTACTTCGCAGGCGCCACAAGAAATTCCAAGTGCCGAGCGAGTTGAAGAACTCATAGAAAGTCATACTGTCGTGCATATTCCGCCTACCAGCATGACACTTCCAGATCCGCTAGCTGCACTACAGGTAAGCTCAGTTGGGCCTGTAGAAATAAATTTGTCTTTAATTCCTATAGAGACTCTACAACTAGTGCATGAGAAATTTTCTCTTGAGTTGAGAGCTAGAGAGCTCTCTACATTTCAGGAAAATCAACGACTACAATCGCAGGAGTTAGAGTTGAAAGCAATCCATCAGAATACCTCTGAGAAGCTTGCACTTTATGAGGCGCAAGACATCGGTATCAGAAACGCAGTGGATGAGATTGCCCAGGAATTGCCGACTTGTGAGATTCAACTAGACCTCCCTCTGGTTGCAAAAGTTCAAATTATTGGAAAAAGGGCGAAAACCCTGGAGCAAGAAATAGTTGCTATGGCTGAAGGCCATAGAACCCAGATCGCTGAGCTAGAAGCTCGCGTTGCTGCGTATCTTACGGATGATGCGCAGGTACAATTTGAAGCACTGAGCAGAGCTTCCACGCAGATGAAAGATCGAGTACAGGAAGCTGAGAACCTGATGAGCCAAGCTATGGAAGCTTGGACGGAGCTTGTGAAGCTCCCTTTTAAAGTTGGACTGTCAGAACAGGTGCAAGCTGCAGAACAATCTCTCACTGTTCTGAATGAAGAAGCTAAGGCCTTAACAGGCTTGCCAAAAATGA
Source organism: Larix kaempferi (assembly GCA_027924585.1). NCBI lineage: Eukaryota > Viridiplantae > Streptophyta > Pinopsida > Pinales > Pinaceae > Larix > Larix kaempferi. Next base: position 6,377,652 of record BSBM01000124.1, on the reverse strand, counting down.
AGAAAATGGGCGAAGTGCGCAAAATGCAGCAGCAACTGCACAAGCTCAGAACTGAAGATGAGAAGCTCACCAACAGCATTCAGCCATTCATGGATGAGTATGCTGAAATCGTTGCCCAGGTTGAGACAAAAATCAAAGAGATTGCTGAATCTCAGGAGATCATTGATACCATCACTAAAGACGAAGCAACCGCAGAAACGGTGCAGACAGCTGTAGAGTGTGTCGATGAATTGGACTCCGCTATTGCGAAGTGGAAGAAAACATTCGCGGAGACACAAGCAAAAGCAGATGCGCAAATCAAGCGACCACACTCCAGTATGAGTGGCTCGAGGGCGAGCCACAAGTGAGTGTTAGGGGCCTGTTGGAGCCAAGGTCGTAGCTACGGTAAAGCTGCGAATTTTGGGAAACAAAAAGCACAAGTATGGAAGGAAAGTGCTAATTTTGGGACAAGCACTAAGTTTTGGGCAAGAAGGAGACGGTGCGTAGTACGGTGCCAGATAGACAAGCTCAGCGAAGATCACGGACCGGAAATCGCGGAGCTCGCGCGCACGACAGAAGAGAATGAAGGCTGAATAGAAAGCTCAGCTACCATAATAAATAAGGCGATGGAGTAGAGGGCTCAGCTACCCTCATTTAAAAGGCTACGTACAGAAGTTATGGTTGCTCGGATCAAGGAGGAGCAACGGACCAGAGCATTGAAGGTGAAGGACAAGCGCCCATACCCACAATCTGCGCCGAAAGTCAGGGAGCCTGCAGGAAGCGGCGACGTGACTGCAAGCGGCGCCTACAGTACACCTAGCCATGTGCGTGGTTAGGGTTTTTGGGAATCACTGTTGGGAAAGGCCCACAGTTTTGTAAAGGTGCGACCGCCATGGCCACCTATATATATGAATAATTGTAATGGATAGATGTTAGTTAGAGTTAGAGAGCAAGAGTTAGATACTCTTGGGATAGATTGATGTTTAGACTGTTAGATAGTCAGTCTCGAGGATAGATCATGTGTTGATTATCCTTTGTTAAGTGTTCTACCGAGTGTGTAGAACTAGAGTAGAATCGGATAGCCGAGGAGCTAATCCCTGAGTTGCCAGACAGTCTGTGTGATGTCTGCGCCTTTGTAATCTCTGTAGAGAAGAGACCAGATTGAGAGAAGGGCTCCCAGCTGTGTGCGTGGAGTTTCCTGTAAAGATCTAAGGCTGCAGCTGTGTGCGCAGCGTATTGTATAACTCTATGGTTTTCTGGTTAATATAACACTCCCGAGGACGTGGTTTTCCTCGAGGAGACGAGCTTCACATATTTCCACTTGTTATAATGTTTGCGTGAGTGAGTAACTGTTTAAGTTCATTACATGTGTATGCAAAACTCTTGTATTATCTTTGTGACTGCTTGATTGAGTTTGGGAAGGTCCATTGATAACCATAAGTGTTAAGGACTGAAGAAGCGGTGGAGCGCTGTCACTGCAGCGATCGAGGACTGCGATACTGCGCTGGGTGCGCAGGGTGAGGAAGTACTTAACGCTTCAACGCAAGGAATAGTGCCTTCTGCGCCAGAGAAGAAGGAATCCGCGCAGTTGCGCCGAGGGGCCTGCGGGAAAGTCGAACCGCCGATATCTGAGGAACCAGAAGAGGAAGGACAATCTCTGCGTCACCAAGGTTAAGGAAACCTGATTCCTTAGCCCCCCATAGCCACTTCGGGTGAGACCTCGAGCTGCTGCGCAGCTCGTTGCCGAGAGGGCCAGTGCGCCAAGGGGTTTGTTGCTGCGCTTCATTAAAACCCGGGTCTGCCCAAGAAAGCAGCCAACACATATGTTCGCTGACTTGATAGCCCTTGTCTTTTCTTTTCTTGTCCGCATAACTCTTTTGGCGGTCTTCTGCTTCTTTTAGGCTTAGTTGTACCTTGGATACTAGCTGTTCCAAGTCCTTTAATAGGTTGGGTCATAACATAATCCTGTCTATTAGACTGTCCCAAGTCACAGGGGTCTGACATTTCCTGTCGTAGAGTACTTCGAAAGGACTCATTTTGGCTGAGGTTTGATAATCGTTGTTGTATGCGAACTCTGCTAGGTACAAATAATCTTTCCACTTGGTGGGGTTCTTCATGACATACATCCTCAACATGTCCTCAAGGATCTGGTTTACTTGTTCTGTTTGTCCGTCGGTCTAGGGGTGGTATGTGGTATTGAATTGTAACTGGGTTTCCAGACCGAAGAATAATGCTCTCCAGAAGTTGCTAGTGAACTTCATGTCTCGATTGGAAATGATTTCTTTGGGTATCCCGTGTAATCGAAAGATCTGTTTTAAGAATATTTATGTGATGTGAACTACTTTGTAGGTAGATTTCACCGGTATAAAGTGGGCTACTTTAGACAACTTGTTTACCACTACGAGAATGGAGTCATTCATTTTCTTACTCTTGGGTAAGCCTGTAATGAAGTCCATACTTATTACCTCCCATTTCCATTCTGGAATGGGTAAACGTTGAAGTAATCCGAAGGGGTTTTGGTGTTCTGCTTCGACCAATTGGCACTCCTGACATTTTGTGATGAACATTGCGATGTCATATTTCATCTTAGGCCAGAAGTAATGTTTCTTTACGGTCGATATCATTTTTTGATATTCGGGGTGTCCTGAATAAGGTTTCTGGTGAAACGCGGTGAGAACTTTTGATCTAAGTTCTCCACTCTCTGGGATGTAAAGTCAGTCTTTCGACCACAGTAGTCTTGTTTCGTCTATCTTATATTCTTTCTATTGTTGGAAAAGTCTGTCTTCCTGGACCTTTGCGAGGATTTCCGTATAATAACGGTCACTCTTACATGCCATTCGAATTCTGTGGTGTAAGTCGGAGTCCGTTTGGCTTACTGTTACCTCGTAAAGCATATGTGCTCGACGGCTTAAGGCATCCACAATCTTGTTTTCCTTGCCATTTATATGCTTTAGTTCAAAATGGTATTCACTAAGGAAGGCTAGCCACCTGGCCTACCTGGAATTTAGGTCAGGTTGGTCGAAAAGGTATTTCAAGCTCATGTTATCAATGATCAATAGAAATTTCTTTCTCGTGAGATAATGTCGCCACATCTTCAGAGCATGGATTGTAGCGGCTAGTTTAAGGTCATGAGTAGGGTAGTTATGTTCATGTTCTTTTAGTTTCCTCGATTCATAGAGGTTCTTGTTCTTTGGGGCTACCGTGTTCGTCCCAACCATGATCCTACAACCGTTCATGGTTCTGTATGGATCCCCCCGAGCTAGATTCCAACATGCAGAAGAGATAGAGGACCTGGAGTTGTTGTTGGTTCAGTTTCTTGGAGCAGATGCCTTCCCTTGGATTACCATAGGAAGTGATAATAAAAATATAGGTCCCCAAGTTGGGATCTACCCTCTTTAAATAGGGGATTCTTTAATTCTGACTGTTGGAATAATTTGTTTCTTTAAATTCAATAATAATAATTATAATAACAACAATTATACTAATAATTATTCTAACATTAAATACATTTCACTTAACTAATAATACACCATTTATAATATTAAATAATGCATAAATTAGATATACTAATTATATTCCATAGTTAAATAATAACACAATTATTATTAAAGCTCCCAATAATAATAATAATAGCTTGGAGGCCTTTATTTAGCTTTAGTCATAAAAGACTACTCGTAATTATCTTTTATTTAGTTACGTCTCATCACATGACACTCTTTTCTCTTTCACTTTTAGGGACATGGTCCACTTCTTTTGGACGGTCTTGGTCAGTTTTGTTAGGTACCTCTACTCTCTCTCTTTGCATGTTGGATTCCCTCGTTTAACATGGTAGCTCCTGCAATAGGTGATGATGGATAAAAAGATGACTCTTTTAGTCAAATCAAATAAATGTGATAAAAGTGTTTATCAGAGTCTTTCTGACTCAACACTTTGAAACTCCGTAACCCTTAGTGCTCTTCAGAGCCATTTAACTCAAAACTCTCACATGGGAACTACTCTAGTGCAATTCCAGAGTCCCTACTCAACACTAGTGCTAGAATGTGGTTGTGAGGCACATCTATAATATTTAAATTTCCTCGGATCCGGTATTTGTTTATCAAGCTTGGAGTGCTCCAGGAATTATGCCCAACACTCAATGTACATTAGGGCTTACTCCCAATACATCACATTTCCTCTAGGTACATCGGGGCGTTTTCCCAGTACGTAGGTAATCTGTGTGTTTCTGATTGCATGCTCAACACACCATATAAGTCAATTATGTCATTCACATCACTGCACAGTATGTAAGAAAAGGTCATCTCAGTATATTAGGGTTTTGTACCCACATCATATGGTAAAAACATAAATCAGAACATTGGGGCTTCCTTGCCTAGTATATAATCAAATAATGAAATTCAGTCAGGGTCCATGCCCCATATGTCAGTCTAGAAAAGAATAAATCATATGCATTAGGGCTCATGCCCAATAATCAGAATAGATCATATGTGCTGGGGCCGTGGCCCAATATAACATCATAAAATAGTTAGTCCAAAATTCAGGATATTACATCCCTCCCCGCTTAGAGAAACATCATCTCGGTGCTTCTAGGGACTAGGAATGAGATCATGATACAAGGTGGGGTAAGCCTCTTTCATGGTGGCCTCATTCTCCCAAGCAGCCTCATCTCGTCCAAAGTGCCTCCATTGCACTTTCATCTGAGTAATGGTCCTCCTCCTAAGCTAGACCTCTCTCTTGTCCAGGATATGGAGGGGTTCTGGCGTGAACTCCCCTTTAGGCTGCACCTGTAATAAGGACCAATCAATAACATGTTTAGTGTCATATACATATTTCTTTAATAGTGAAGCATGAAAAACATTATGAACTTTTAGTTCAGCGGGTTAGGCTAATTCATAAGCTACTGGGTCCTTCTTGGCCAGTATTTCAAAAGGTCCACAAAATCTTGGTGCTAGTTTCCTGCAACATCCCAAGCTCAATGAGCTTCATTTCTCTTTTCTTTTTAGAAACACATGTTCGCCAGCTTGATAGTCCTTGTCTTTTCTTTTCTTTTCCACATAACTCTTTTGGCGGTCTTATGCTTCTTTTAGGTTTAGTTGTACCTTGGAAACTAGTTGTTCCAAGTCCTTTAATACGTCAGGTCCTAACATAAGTCTGTCTACTAGACTATCCCAAGTCACGGGGGTCGGACATTTCCTATCATAGAGTACTTCGAAAGGACTCATTTTAACTGAGGTTTGATAACGATTGTTGTATGAGAAATCTACTAGGTTCAAATAATCTTCCCACTTGGTGGGGTTATTCATGACATACATCCTCAACATGTCCTCGAGGATTTGGTTTACTCATTTTGGTTGTCCGTCGGTCTTGGGTTGGTACGCGGTACTGAATTGTAACTGGGTTTCCAGACCGGAGAATAATGCTCTCCAGAAGTTGCTAGTGAACTTCGTGTCTTGATCGGAAATGATTTCTTTGGGTATCCCATGCAATTGAAAGATCTCTTTTAAGAATATTTCCATGATGTGAACCTCTTTATACGTAGATTTGACTAGTATAAAGTGGGCTGCTTTAGACAGCTTGTCTACCACTATGAAGATGGAGTTGTTTAGTTTCTTACTCTTGGGTAAGCTTGTAATGAACTCCATACTTATTACCTCCCATTTCCACTATGGGATGGGTAAAGGTTGAAGTAATCCGGAGGGGTGTTGGTGTTCTGTTTTGACCAATTGGCACTCTTGACATTTTGCGATGAACATTGCGACGTCAGATTTCAGCTTAGGCCAGAAGTAATGTTTCTTTACATCCGATATCATCTTTTGATATCCAGGGTGTCCTGAATAAGGTTTCTAGTGAAACTCGATGAAAATGTTTGATCTAAGGTCTCCACTCTCTGGGACGTAAAGTTGGTCTTTCGACCACAGTAGTCCCATTTCGTCGATCTTATATTCTTTTTGTTTTTAGAAGAGTCTGTCTTCCTGGATCTTTACGAGGATTTCCGTGTAATAACGATCACTCTTACATGCTGTTCGAATTCTGTGGTATAAGTTGGATTCATTTTGGCTTACTGTTACCTCGTCAATCATATGTGCTCGATGGCTTAAGGCATCTGCAATCTTGTTTTCCTTTCCTTTTATATGCTTTAGTTCGAAATGGTATTCACTAAGGAATGCTAGCCACCCGGCCTACCTGGCATTTAGGTCGGGTTGGAAAAAAAGGTATTTCAAGCTCATGTTATCAGTAATCAATAGAAATTTCTTTCCCATGAGATAATCTCGCCACATCTTCAGAGCATGGATTATGGCAGCTAGTTCGAGGTAATGAGTAGGGTAGTTCTATTCATGTTCTTTTAGTTTCCTCGATTGATAGCATATGGCAAAATTATCTTGCATAAGGACTCCCCCAAGTCCTTCCTTGCTTGCATCCGTTCAAACAACAAATTCCCCATTGGGATATGCAATACGCAGAATCAGTGCACTAAACAGTAGTTGTTTCAGCTTTTGAAAGCTCTCTTCACACTTATCCGTCTAGATAAACTTGTTTTCCTTTTTCTGCAAGGCGGTCATGGGACATGCGATCCGTGAAAAGTTCTCAATGAACTTTCAGTAGTATCCAGCTAATCCTATGAATGACCTAATGTCCAATATGCAATTAGGTGTGGGCCATTCTTTGATAGCTTTGACCTTTTCGGGGTCGATGGCTATTCCCTTCTTGGAAATGATATTTCCTAAGTATTGAATCTAAGGTTTGTAGAAATCACACTTACTAAACATGGCGTAAAGCTCGTGTTCCCTTAGTATCCGTAAAATGATTCGAAGGTGCTCCTCATGTTCTACTTCGTTATTGGAGTAGATTAGACTGTCGTCAATAAAGACTAGAACGAATTTATCAAGGTATTTACTAAAGATATTGTTCATCATGCACATAAAGTTGGCCGGTGCGTTCGTCAACCCAAAGGGCGTCACTATGAACTTGTAGTGGCCGTAATGGGTTCGAAATGCGGTCTTGTTGATATCCTCATCACGGATTCTCACCTAATGGTATCTGGATCGTAAGTCAATCTTCGAGAAAATCTTTGCCCCTCCGACTTGGTGAAACAAGTCGTTGATCCTAGGGAGTGGGTAGCGGTTCTTAATGGTCATCTTGTTGAGTTGGCAGTAATCGATGCACAACCGCATCGTGTCGTCTTTCTTCTTGACGAAGAGTATCGGTGTGCCCCAAGGGGACACACTAGGTCAGATGTACCCTTTGTCAATTAGTTATTGTAACTACAATTTGAGCTCCACCAATTTTGGTGTGCCCATGCGATACGGGGCTTTAGAAGCTGGTATTGACCTGGGTGTCAGTTCGATGGAAAAGTCTAAGTCTTGTTTAGGCAGTAATCCTGGTATTGCTTCGGGAAATACATCCTTGAATTCTATGAGGACTGGAAAGTCTTCGATCTTATGTTCCCTATCAGTTTCTATGTTTTGGATATTGACGGCAAAGAGTTTGCAACCCTTTCTGATACATTTCTTTGCTTCTAAGGCGGAGATCTGTCTTACCAACACTTTCCTAGGGATACCCTAAATCGTCTTCTGAATCCCTTGGTCATCCCTGCAAAGTAAGGATTTGTTTAAGCAGTCTAGGAGGACATGGTGTTCTTCCAACCAGCCCATGCCGATGAGTACATCATACGACCCTAGGGGTATAATGTTCAAATCTAACCTAGTTTGAAATCCGTTTAGGTTTATCTCGCAAGTTTTAACTAACTTGGAGATCTTTCATTTGGTACTGGTGGCTAGTTGTACCAGCCACGGTTTCTCGTGAGGTTCTCGATTCAACTTACAAGTGTCCACTAACTTAGGGGAGATATAACTTCGGCAAGCATCGGGATCTATTAAAACTGAAACTGTAGTGTTAGAGATCTTACCCTCTAATTCCACCATGGTGTCTTGGTGATCTGCCTATTGACCGTCGAGAGCAGCATAAATCCTTGGTGTCTTTGCCATGTCTCCTACAGTAGTCTTTGTTTGGATGTTGCGTAAAACTCCATCTGTTTTGCTGGGGCAGTCTCTGTAGTAGTGGGGCCCTTGGCATTTCCAGCAAGAAATGGTTGGTGGGACAACTTTGGTCCCTTTGTTGAATGTTTTCCTGTTGACAGGTGGCAGGGGTGCACTTGGTCGTGCTTGGGGTCGGTTGAGGCCTCTATTGGGGGGAAAACGGTTGTTATGTTTCCAATAAGGTGGAGGCCTAAAACCCGGTCTGCGGTTGTCCGAGAAGGTTCTGAACCTATCTCTATTTCGTTTGATGTTGTCATTCCTTGGATGTCCATGTTCATAACACAGCCTTGCTTTATGTAAGGTTATATCAAGGGTTTTGGGCATGTCAAACTCTATCTTTTCTCTAAAGTTTGGTGGCAGCCCTACCAAGCACTGCTGAATTTTGACCATCTTGTCTTTAATGTATGGCACATAGTGTAGCAAGTCTAATAATCTATTTATGAATGCTTCCATAGTCAGCAAGCCCATTTTTAACTCATGAAATTCCTTTATTTTCTTGTCAAATAATATTTCATACATATACTTGTCTTGGAATATGCCTTGGAAGAATCAAACAGACCAAGGGTTCTAAGATGCTATGCAAAAAAATACGTATTATTGCAAGTCAAATAAGATACAATATATATGTTAAATAGGGAAAATAATTTGTTGCAATAGACACAACCTGAGGAAAATTAGAGCCAGGCTATCTAATGGAAGTACAAAAATGGATGGAGTATTCAACAAGCACAACATGCACAAATCTTGGACAGTATTCTATTAAATGCAAAACCATGATCAAGGTAGTCTCTCTTGTAAATGCAATAGAAAAATAATGCATTCAAACACTATTAGTATTGTGAAAGAAGTCAATTTTTTCCTACAAAATCTACTCACTATAGAATTTGATATGGGCCATTTCTATATTGCAATTTAACTTTGTTCTATATTCCATTCCCATTTTCAACAACCAAGAAATAGGTGCACCTAAGTTCTCCATGCAAAATAACTTAGAAGCATGGAAAATAACTCAATATCATGAAGTTTCCACCTAAGGATTCTTTAACACTAAAGAGGAATCTTTCATTGTGCATCATATGGATGAGAGGCATCTTTTACAATTTCCAAAGTCAAATTTTACTTGCATACCACTGTAAAAATCAACATCATTATAGATGGAAATTACTTATGTTTGTGTAACATCCCCTTCCATCAATCCGATGCAAGGAAGGAAACGTGACCAATCTACCGAGCTTATTTGACAATTTCAGCCCCATACATTACTCATAAATTCATAACAATTAAAATCTTCTGTGTGCAGGCTCATACTCAATATAAACACAACGGAAATAAACATATTTGCAAGCACACAAACAGTAATGTATCATCATATCTAACATAGGCATATGATGGTTCAGTATGCAGAGAATTCAGTCTCATCCTCATGCTATGCACAGACTTCATGTTGATTTCATTAAGACAATCATTTCATTTCATTAGCATGGGAAATTATCATTCAGAATTAACACACTGCAAAACACATAGTGCATATAATCTAAATCACAGGAAACACTTATCTTGAAGATGAAGCTATCCAACAACTAGCTATGTGAGAGAAATGTTCCACCCAACCATAGATCTCTGTCCAGCCTGTATTATTTCAGCTGAGAGATCACCCCCGAGCTGGGCTGTGTATCCACTAAGGAGGAACTAGATGGGCTCACTCACAGGCATGGTTTCACTCAAACAGTCATGCTAAGCCAACACACAGTTGGGTTTATCAAGCATGCAATAGGTAAAGGAGGAGGATGCTAAGCCAGTGAGCTCAACCACAGAGCTACAGACATCTCAAGCTAAACTCAAGCAATCCAATCCTTTGTTAAAAAATCCACATTTGGATTTTCTCACATTTTTGTCAACAAATAACTCAATCCCGTCACTGGATTTCTAGGGTATAAAAACTGGGTTTTCCAATTGATTTCGAGGTAGCTAATGCTCCCAAATTCACCCCAAGGTTCATAGCTATGCATCCCCCATTGGATTTTACTATCCAACACCAATTCCGGGCATTTACGGCTCTTCAAAACGTGGGTTCTTTCACTGTTGCGATTTCTGGTTTTTCTCACTACTAGGAATTCGGGTTTGGATGGAAATTGATGCTGGGTTCTTCCACACTGGAATGGGAATGAGGAAGAAACAAACCCCATGAGGTAGAGTGACTTGTGGTACAAGGAAACAGAGTCCATACCCGCAAATACAAATTTCTGGACTGCCCATGCTCCTTTGAAGCCATGGATTGAAATCTTCAACTACTTCCTTACACAGAAATAAATATCATCAAAGAAAGTCAAATGGATTCTCAAGGTGGCATTTGGTAGCTTATGGCTCAATCCCACAACCCCCTCACCACTCCCTAGTGGATACACATGGCCCCTTTTCATTTGTTGCTTGCATATCCAGTTTTGGTATTTTATTGCATGATGTTTATTTACATCATTTTTACAATGTTCTATGGCCAAATAGCACATGGAGAACATAATATCCAATGCTTTTCCTTTTAAATAAAATTTGAGCATCCACTAGCAGGGCCTTGGCCTTGAGCTCCACGCTAGGAACACATACATCACATGTATACAATATTTGCATTAAAAGCTAATATATCATAAGGGTCAAAATGGGGTATTACAATCCCTCCCCTTTAGAATAACACCGTCCTCGGTGTTCCAAGACTTAGGAATACATATACAATTTACACATGTCCAAAATTTCAAAAACATTTTGTAGGTATGCCCTACATTCTATCATTTACTTTAAACTTTCAGGACCAAATCCTTTGGCCTCCACGAGCTGCTCCTGCTGGTTCTGATCTTCTAGCTCATCCACAAGTTTGAGAACTTTATGGATGCTACCATTCTGATGTTCCTTTATTGGGCAGTTGCGGAGGCAATGATGTCCTCCACATTTCAAACATTTCACTGGCTATTTCATCTTTACCTACACAATCTCCTTTCACAATCTCATTTCAGTCTTCATGCCTAGAACGTTTCTTAATGGACCGATTGGATGAATGCCTCTTCATTGATCCAATGTCTCCTCTACTGCTGATTGCTTCCAGAATGCTTTTTACCTCCCTTTGCAGACAACTAGATTCTTGCAAAACCTTGTGGTTCATCTCATTCTGCTTCTTTTGTAGCTTGAGTAGTTCTCCAATATTTTCTTGGGTCTTGGCAACTGCTTGAAGAAGACTTTCAGCCAATTCCAACATCCTATGGTCTGTTGCCATGGCCACTGTGCACAACTGGTTCTCACTTTGCTTACAAGCAACACTTGCTTTGCAACAACTGCCACAAATTAGTTTCACTTTCCCACCTGTGGAATTCATCATTATAATTTTGTTAGGCCAAGCATAATATAAACATTAAAATCGGTCAATTAGTTGCCAATTGACATGTGTTGTCCATGCTTTATCCATGAGACTTTTATACTTTTCATGCATTCCCAACAGGCACATGAGCTCATTCATGTCCATTCTTTCACAGGGACTTAACTACTTCAGCATTTACAATTTATTTCAGGCAAATAAACACACTCTACTTTCAGCCATGCATGCATTCAACAATTTTTTGTTTTTATAAATGCATCAATAAAAAGGAAAGAGAGAGCAGTAAGAGTTTTCTCCTCCTCGTCTTGTTCCATTCTGGAACCCACATCACCACTGTGGTTTTCATGCTCCTAGCCTCTTTCACTTCCATGTGAATGTTTGACAAACCCTTCTTGGTTATGACACTTAGTGTCTATGGTCTATTCCAGACCTCTCAACAATGGAGTCCCTCCACATGGTTTGCCTACAACTCTTAGTTGCTAGGACGCACACATACCCACTAGCACTGTCTTTCATTGCTGCTCAAGCTGAGCTTTGTTTTTTAGGACAACCACATGTCCACATGCATTCTTAAGATGCTTTCATAGTCCTTACTTCCAACAATACCTACACTCAAACATTGAATCAATTCGCATGTTTAGTTTATTTTCATAGGATTTATCTTTAAACAAGAGTTTAGGAAGTCATAGCCAAATCATATACACATGTATATCCATAACCAAGAAATTACAAGATAAACAAATACTTATCTGCATTATATGTCTTCACTTTATCCCATAGGGTCCTTCTTTGCTTTACAAGCCTTGGGATTGCCTATGGACTTGGATGTTTGGCCAATGCACAGGCTGCCCCTCAACATCAAATAATCTTGTATGTTTGGCCAGCACATAGGCTGCTTCATCACATCAAATAATCAAATAGTGTTGTATGTTTGGCCATCATGCAGGCTCCTCCACAATATCAAATAGTCTTGTATGTTTTGCCAACACACAGGCTGCTCCACAACATCAAATAGTCTTGTATGTTTGGCCAACACGCAGGCTGCTCCACAACATCAAATAGTTAATGCTCAACCAGTCACTCTTTGGATTTATCAAGCAATTTATAGTTCTTTTAGGGTCCTTGCTTCCTGTAATGACTAAGGTTTCCAACAAAGAAACAATACTGTATTAGCTTAACTATTACAAGGCTTATACTTGGAATCTTCGTTATTCCAAACAAGAAATAAATGAAATTGAATACTTATCTGTATTGTGCATTTCCTCTCTGGTCCACAGGGTCCTGCTTTTAATTTATAAGACTTGGGATCCTCCTGTGGACTGGGATGTTTGGCCAGCACACAGGCTGCTCCAAAACATCAAATAGTTAATTCCCAACCAGTACACCTTCACGCCAACTGGATTTTCCAAGCATTTGGTGGTGCCCAATGAGTCCCATACCTAGTTGGCCCTCTCCATTGCCAAACCAGCACATCTGTCTAGGTCATCGACCAATGGAAGGTAACTGCGCCACCAACCATTATAGGTCAATGCTCTACTAATCTGCCTTAGGCTTGCGTCAGCCTTTCACATGTGTCACAATCCCTCAATGTGCATAACAATTCGTCACCCACACAAGAGTGGTACTCCTTCTCTTGTGCAAACCAGTGGTTCCCTTTAGGAACTCTGTAGGTGACTTTCTTAACTGTAGGCTATCATGGCCCCATGTTACCCACTCACACTTCACAAAGGTTACCACTGCTCATTCAGCCCTCTTGAGTACCCTTTCTTCATTTTTCCCTTTAATGTGCAGCACCAAATTTCATATGTATAAGCTGTCAACACAAAATGGATAAGCAAGCTCATTAGTATTGCTTCTTTAAAACTGTAAACATATTTCATAACATTCACTATCCAACATTGAAACACCAGGAATGTGTCCATTCCCTTAGGGTGTAGTCAATATTGGAATCCCTAACATAACTCGGCACCAGAAAGGTGTGCACTCCTCACTAATGTGAACTATGTAGGTCCTAATCATATTCAAGCAATCTTCCATAATGGAAATAAAATCAAAACAGGCTCTGCATATTCTTAGCTAGGGTCAGAGAACACTTATCCATTTGCAGATGTAGTCTTTTGTTATTAATGAGGAATGGAGGCTCCTTCTCTGAGTTGACAGTCCCTCGGTTTTCCATCCCAACTCATTTTGATGTTACATAACCCTCATATGTCTTACTGACATAATCTTTACCATATCACTCATATTGTTCACCAATCATGCAGTGCGGATGAGACATTAATAATGTCTAATGGCGTTTCACCCGAAACCCATTTCCAAATCATGGAATCCTTTTCCATGAAGTTTGGCTTCTGCAGGCCCTCTTTCACATGGTCATACTGCAATGTGTCTTCCTGACACATTTATTAAATAGCCAAACAGTTAGCAACATTTAACAATACAATTCAAATCCGATTGTTCCATAACCAATCAATGGCACTAATAATTAAATTCAATATGAATTTGCAACTCTACCTACTATAGAAATTGATTTTCTTAGCCATGAGGCTATCCTCATATTGCTTGGCTCTGGTAAGTGGCACCATTATTTCCATTATGGATTTATGTTTGCTACCATACATGGACATCCACCTACAACATGTCCTCCTGACACAATTTTTACATAAGCCAAACAGTCATTAGCAATTATTAGCAAAATTTCAAATTTGAAAAATTTGCAAATATGAGATTTACAATTGTTCTTCCTAACAGAACTTAGAGTTCTCAACCATGAGATTCCTTCTCATAAGCTCTAATCAAAAAACAATTCTTCAAATCTGTTCCCTACAGAAATTATATTTGCAACCATGATATTTTTCTCATAAACTTAAATCAGAATATTTTCAGATTTGTTTCATGCATAAGTTATATTTCACAACCATGAGAATCTTCTCATAACCTTTGGCTTTTGCACATGGTAGATTCTAGCCTTCATCATGGACTTACCCACATTGCCATGCCTAGAACAATCTACCTGAAATCTGAAACTTCAATCAACCAAACACTTTGTAAATCTCTATGCATATAATATTTTTATTGCTGCAACAGTCACTGAAGCATTTCCAGAATTATAACATTCTCATAATTCAAACACTTCTAGCTGTTAACATATCAATATCACCAAACTTATTTACTTCACGTAAATCATTATCATACTAAAATTGCAAGGTAGAGTCACATCATTTATGCAATCAACTTAATGCTTTTAAATGCTCATTAATTCACAGCCATATCATTTATACAACTCTGTCCTTCCAATAGAACACTCTAAAAGCCTATCAATCATGACTACCTTCATGCAATTCTTCAACTGTATTCGTAGTAGCTCATGAAATGATCTCACAATTATCATTAATTCATCATTTCATCTATTGCTCAATTGTAATGAAACATATACATATATCGCAATCATGCATGCACACAATACATCTCATCAAGTGTAACTACTCACATGCATGCATATTCACAATATTTACTCAAGTTTTTCATATGCATTCACTCAATGCATAACCCCTCGATACAACCTTGCATTAATCCATGAATAATATGCATTCTAACATATTATGGCCTAACCATTCCTATCTCATATGGAATACACTACCACAACAGGACCATAAGTCCTCACATGATTTGGTTGTTAAACTCACCATCAACATACTCAAATGGCATGATATAATTTCATATGAATGCATTGAGATTTCTAAGCAATTATAGCATGTAAGGATCATTGCCTTCACTTACCCACACCTCACCATACTCGGTAGGTTAACATTCCCATTCAGGCACTCAATACCACATGCAAACCAAATCAACATAGTTCAAACATAGTCGAAGGAATCTTACCAAATACTCTTTCAACATTCATGCAATTATGCATGAATAACCATTACCTGCATGGTTGTCATTAACATCACTTGATGTTACCTGATCAGTTGGCCTCTTACTAAGGCTACACAGTCCTTTTTCCAACCTCATGATCATAGATTTGTTGCACCATCCTTTCTTCATAAGATTGTTGGTCTTGTGCAACAACGTCATCAACGTCTTTAGCCATTCCTTTGTTGTCTTTGGTCCTACAACCAAAACCAACACCAATAGTGATTATCAACCACAATATTTACCATTAGTGGTTCATTGCATGTGTAGAACCTCACCACTCTTACTAATATGTAATATCATATGTATGCACAAAAATCTGCTCATGCACTGTACAATATTTATTAATATGCCAACTAATGCATATTCATGCCACTCATCTAATCTCTTGCATTTTCAAAATTCCCATGCCATAATTTTATGTACATAAAGCTTATAAAATATAAATACAGTTAGCAAGACAGGGGTTAAGGAATTCTCCATTTCCAATCCTTCATCGCTGCATGTGATTCCTCTTCCACACCATAGCTGGTATGATTTCATGGCCTCTAGGAAACACACAAGGAATCATTAGATATGATTTAATCACCAAGTATCAATTCAATACATATATTCATGCATAATATTTTAACTTGCTACTTTCTAGGCATGCAATTCTAGAAATTGACATATTGACAACAATTTTGTCAAAACAGCCACTGGCACTTTTCTGCTCTTCATAACTATGTGGTATGATAACTTCATTCAAATTCTGGTCATACACCATTATTCCCTGTTTGAAAAGCTTTCTAATTCCTATTCTCGTGCTCCATTCCGACTTCGGGTGTGAAAACTACATTGCTTCAAAAATGACAACATTCACTACAATTCTACACATTTTTACATAGTTGTAAAATATCATGAACTACCAACTTCAGCCACCTGTGGAAGCAATTCCATAAATATTCAAAAAAAAATTTCTACCAGGAGACGTCAGTTCATATAGCAAGGAACACTTAGCAACTCGCGGATCTCTATTCTGATGCTCCATTGATCCTCTATAAAATTTTGGGTTTGACTACTTTCCACTTTTCACTTTTTTTTTTAATCCCACCACACACAGGCTGCAACCTGCAATCCCGCCTTCCATACTGCGAGTGCGGAAATTCTACTTTTCCAACCCGGGGCTACTTCATCCCATAGTCATGCAACCCGCAATCCTGCAACTTTGCGATTCTGCAATTCCGAGTGCGGAAAGCCAAGTCGCGGACACGGAAATTTTAACCTTTCCGCAACCCGCGATCCCACAACGCACAATCCCGCAATTCTGCACTTGCAGGTGCGAAAATACAAGTCATGAATACGGAAATTTTAACCCTTCCACAGAAGAAGGGTCAGTTGCCCCTTCTGGTGATTAGTATTTTCTCTATTACATCCATAGGAGAAGGGTCGGCTGTCGCTTCTGGTGATTAGTATTTTCTCTATCATGTCCGCAGGAGAAGGGTCGGCTGCCCCTTCTGGTGATTAGTATTTTCTCTAATCACAATCCACAGGAGAAGGGTCAGCTGCCCCTTCTGGTGATTAGTATTTTCTCTGTCACGTCCCCTTCCATGAATCCATTCCATGGAAGGAAACATGACTAAGCTGACAGGGCTCATAACTCCTTCGTCCCTTGGCCAAATGGGGCGAGTTTGGTACCGTTAAAAATATCTTGCAGAGCTCTATGCACTTGGGTGGTCCTATGCCACATCTGAGAAATCTGATCTTGCCATTTTTTCGATCAAAAATGTCGCCCCAACTTCACCAATACTGCGTTAAAACATTCTGTCACTTACCTGTAACTCATAGTCCGGCCCAAGCAGCCCCAATGATGCAAGTTAGGCTTTGATACCACTTTTTAATGTCCCCTTCCATCAATCTGATGCAAGGAAGGAAACATGACCAATCTACCGGGCTTATTTGACAATCTCAGCCCCACACATTACTCATAAACTCGTAACAATTAAAATCTTTTGTGTGCAGGCTCATACTCAATATAAACACATCGAAAATAAACATGTTTGCAACCACACAAACAGTAATGCATCATGATATCTAACACAGGAATATCATGGTTCATTATGCAAAGAATTCAGTCTCGTCCTCATGCTACGCACAAACTTCATATCGATGTCATTAAGACAATCATTTCATTTCATTAGCATGGGAAATTATCATTTAGAATTAACACACTGCAAAATACATAATGCATATAATCTAAATCACAGGAAACACTTCTCTTGAAGATGAAGCTATCCAACAACTAGCTATGTGAGAGCAATGTTCCACCCAACCATAGATCTCTATCCATCCTATATTCTTTCAGCTGAGAGATCACCTCCGAGTTGGGTTGTGTATCCACTAAGAAGGAACTAGATGAGCTCACTCACAGCCATGGTTTCACTCAAACAGTCATGCTAAGCCAACACACATTTGGGTTTATCAATCATGCAATAGGAAAAGGAGGAGGATGCTAAGCCAGTGAGCTCAACCACAGAGCTATAGACATCTCAAGATAAGCTCAAGCAATCCAATCCTTTGTTCAAACATCCACACATGGATTTTCTCACATTTCTGTCAACAAATAACTCAATACCATCATTGCATTTTTGGGATATAAAAATTTGGTTTTCCGATGGATTTCGGGGTAGCTAATGCTCCCAAATTTGCCCCAACGTTCATACCTATGGATCCCCTATTTGATTTTACTATCCAATACCAATTCTGGGCGTTTATGGCTATTCAAAACATGGGTTCTTTCACAATTGCGATTTCTGGTTTTTCTCACTACTAGGAATTCGTTTTTGGATGGAAATTGATGTTGGGTTCTTCCACACTAGAATTAGAATGAGGAAGAAGCAACTCCCATGAGGTAGAGTGACTTGTGGTACAAGGAAATAGAGCACATACCTGCAAATAATAATTTCTGGACTGCCCATGCTCCATTGAAGCCATGGACTGAAATCTTCAACTACTTCCTTACAACAGAAATAAATGTCATCAAGGAAACACAAATGGGTTCTCAAGGTGGCATTTGGAAGCTTATGGCTCAATCCCACAACCCCCTCACCACTCCCTAGTGTATACACATGGCCCTTTCTCATTCATTTCCTGCATAGCCAGTTTTAGTATTTTATTGCATGATGTTTTTTTACATCATTTTTACAATGTTCCATGGCCAAATAGCACATGGGAAACATAATATCCAATGCTTTGCCTTTTAAATCAAAATTCGAGCATCCACTAGCTGGGCCTTTTCCTTGAGCTCCACGCTAGGAACACATACATCACATGTATACAATATTTGCATTAAAAGCTAATATATCCTAAGGGTCAAAATGGGGTATTACAGTTTGACAGTCCTTAAAATGTTCTTATAGCATGTTTTGGATGGCCAAGTTGTTGAATACTTTAGGGAAGTTATGATAGGGATGTTAGGGTGTGAAATGAGGTGAAGTAGGGCTGCAATAAAGGGTTAGGACAATAAAAAAAAGTGGCAGTCCTGTAGGTGTCTAGGCAGTAAAAGATGGCAATAAATACCTTGCTTTGAGAGTCTAGGAAGCCTAGATGAAGGGGGTATGTCCTAGGTTCAGTTTAGGAAAGTTTAGGGTGTCAAAATAGGAACTTAGGGATACCCAAAAGGGAATTTACAGTCAATAAAAGAGGTAGTCCTGTAGGTTGTTTAGACACAAAAAAATAAGCAACTAGTGCCTTACGTTGAAGGATTATGATACTAGGGATGTAAGTCTAGGTATCTAGGATATGTTAGAAGCCTAAGGAGTGGGAAATAAGGGTTAGTTAAGGTTGCAAAATAGTTGAGGTCTGCGTTTATTTTAGGAGCAGCAGTAGGTTAGTTAAGGTTTATTGATCATTCATAATCTTAGGGTTTATTGGTCATATGTAAAAATTGGCATATATTCATAAACTTGACATACAAGATAACTTTTGGCATATGAAGATGATGATGATAAACTTGACTCAAGAGCATGTTATTTTCCGATTTCTATTTGGTGGTGTCTAAAGACACTAGTTGTTCCTGGCACCTCCAATGTGCCATAGATAGTGTTTGTATCCTAGGCACACGAAAGGTTAAACATTAGTAATCTCATAAGAAAATAAAGAGAACCCAATGAAAATGTGCAAACATTATTTATAGATAACTCACTTGAGGTTGTAGGATTGTGTTTATAGTGTCCAGTATCCTTTGAATAGTAAATTATGTTTGTGAATGGTATCCGACAATCACAAATTAGTACATTGGGAATAAACTAAAGGCTAAATAATTGAAATTGGGCTTCAGCACACACTTTAAGGATTAAATTTAATGCACCTGACAATCTAGCCACACTGGACAATCTAGTAACACTTGAAAATACACTCACTTGAGTAGGCCGTCTGGATCATCTCTGCTACCGATGGTGTCCATCAATCTCTCATGCTCTAAATGAGGTAGCAAGTATCATACATGTGACCTATTTTTGTTCAAAATTGTGCACGGCTTGATGTTTATACCAACTACCATGTTGGTGAAGTGGTATACAATAGCTCCTGGTTTATAATCCTGGTATACATACCCACCCTTCCTTTTTTGTTGTGTTGCTAGTGTCAAGTACTCCACTTTTATAACCATCGAGCCAGTTGGGAATTCAATATTTTCATCATCTATAACAGGTTCGAGAATGGTTTGTTTCCCCTCTAAGCAACATGCCAACCAATAGTCAGAACCCCATTCATTATTTTTTGGGGCAACCACTACATATATCTGACCTGTGAAAGGAAACCAAAAAAGGTTAAAAATACATAAATATTAAAAAAGGTCTTGCATGTAACATAAATAAAATTTCTTTCAATATAAAGGCTTGTAGTGATTTAGGTACTACTAATTTAATGTTTTTGTACCTACTTGTATGAGATCCGATATGTGATCATAGTCTATAGAAATATATGTCTGATCATCTTCCAAATGGTCTATTTCATTAACCCCCTTGAAATCAATTCCAAGTGTCACTCGATCCCATGTATCAACTGTATCTGTATACTCACAATCATCCCATTCGTCGATGCTACAAGAACTGCAAAAGAGAGCCTTCAATCTTGTCCAAATTTGTAGGGTCGAGTTGTATGAGCTTCTAATTGAATGAAGCTCGAGTTCCATGCACTATGTTCACCCGATTTGTTTGGGATTGGTCCACATCTATAACCTCCTAGAATATTCTCCACACTAGGTGTTTCCTTGTTGCTTGTTCTCCCATCACAGATGCACACCATTTGAATATAGATGAAGAGTCTCGAATGCGAGCACCTATAAACTTCATCTCTTCCCTTCGAAGGGCAGTTTTTATGCATGCACCAGCACCATTGTGCTCTCCTTTTCCATGACCTATTTCAAAGTAGTTCCATGTATGTGACACCTTGTATTTTATGTGCAAAAAATACAACCATTGAAATACACGTGCATTCTTGAACTGTCCAGCACAACCATCTGACCAAATCAAATGACGATAAAATTATATATCCATAGCTATCACATGATCATAGAACAATTGAAAGCAATGTTGTACGTAATGGATGTCATGGGTCCGGTCGTCACTTATGTAAAAGTGACTTTCTTTCAATATCACACGTTTCTCTTCATTGCTATTTGGCCCATGTCGATAAGTGATATGAACCATTATGCTCACCTGCTCTGAGTGATAGTATTGACTTTGTATTTTATTTTGTGGTTGTAGGGTGTAATTTTCCGCAAACCCAACCACTATTAGTATTGTTCTGAGAGGGAAGGTGTCCCAGCATATTCTGAATTGCTCATCTTGCCACCTTGCCATATTGACATGCTAAATGTACTGTTGGATCTTTCCATGGAACTCTAGAATAAAATCACATACTTGCACCTGGTGGAAAAAAATAAACAATGTTATATCACAACATAAAAAGATTTACATGAATATTAATATACATCAATATTTAACAATGTTATAAAACAACATAAACAATGTGCACTTAGTTAAATGAACATTATTTGTGTAGATTGTCACCTGTGAAGTCACCAATTTAATCTTCTTGCTTTCTTTCCCATCATGTAGCTGATATGTCTCATAATGAAAGTTATGTGTCTCGACAATTGCATTCCTGAGTGCTTGATCTTCACTCTCATGGATGCAGTCGGACCATAATGATAGCCCACCACAATTGTTGCAAGAAACCTCTACACATTGTTTTAAGTAATGTGTCTGTCCATCTTTACTCAGACACACTATGCTATGGATGAAATCTCTAGATGACATTGGCGGTACTGTACTTGAGCATTCTTTCACATGGTTAGGATGCAAAAAACGACGTATATGTGCAAATGTATGATAATATAGATCAAACTCTATGTGGTATCTACAACAACAAGTGTTCTGGATTCTATTGATTCTAACATACCAAGGATTGCATTTTTCAAAATATCTTTGCCCGGGCCTTGGCTCTATGTGGACAACTTTAAACATCTCGAACAGTTGAGTTTGTTTCATGTCAAGATAATGTTTAACATGAGTTTCATTGTTCATACAACCCCTACAGCGTTTTAACACATCCTTTGTGTTAGAAGAAGGCCTAGTGTTATCGTGCCAAAAAGTGTGCACTAGTCCCTTCATTGCTTCGACCAACTTCATGTCTTTGCAGGGCAACCTACCACTAAATGCCCATAATGTTTCCATTTGTCCCTCTACATCAAGTTTGTCTCTTCTCACTTAATATTTTTTAAGTGTCTTTTGATGTAAAGGGACAATTTATGATGTGCACTTAAGTAAACGATGTTGTCTTGTGGATCTAGATACAATTGATTCAGCCAATATGCGGCAAGCCACATTACAGTGTTTTGAATGAGTTTTTTACCAATCGATGTGAATGTAGCAGCAAGATATTTAACAACGTGATTACTTGATTCGGTATTCTTCAATGTTCTTATGCTTAAATTTTTTCTAACAGTTTCCATACTTCTAGATTTAATCAAAGCTAAAAACAATCGACATTTACCGGCTTCAGATTTTGGTTCAAAATATTGTTTCATTATTTGAAAACAATGATGAAGGATTGTGCATTTAGACACATTACCTTCCATGGAATTCAATTCGCTCTCGTCCACTTGTATGTGTTTAGGATTTCTCTTTTGTTTTGATGTGACATTTCTTGTCATTTGAAATGCTGGAGTGACGTTTACATCCACTGCAAGCTGACAACTTCGATTAGAAGATTGAACCACCTGGCGTGGTTGTTGCAGAGTCTCATCGGGAACATAATTATTGAACTCTTCAGAGGGCTATCCACTTAATAATGGACCAAGATTTTCATCTTGGTTATAAACAGCTTTCATTAAAGTTTCAATATCATCCTCAGCCTCTCCGTCAGGTATTTGTTGAGCGGGAATGGGAAGTATTTCCTCATCCAATGAATGCCGATGATTTCGCCTCTCCTTTTCTTTTTTAATTTTAGCTTCTTTGGGTGTAATCATCTTCCTCGCTGACTTCCGAACTCTATTACATGTTGAAATATTGTAACTTCAAAGAATATTATATTTGTACTTTATTATTCCGAAGATGTTTCATTCCTCTGTGAAGATCTTATTGTATATCCGGAGATGTTTATTCCTCCGTCGGAATGTGGTAACTTGGGTTATTAGACTTCCCTAGTGGGGGTCGGCCCTGTATGTGTTATTTGGGTCTAAGGGTTGTTAGACCACCCTAGAGGGGTTGGCCCAGTCAATTGTAGTGGCATGTTTAACCCAGTGGTAAAGTTGGGGCCGACCTAGTTAATATAAAGTACAAGTCGGAGATGTGTATAAATAAAGGAGGTGTCTTCCTCATTACACACACACTTCCCTCACTTGAAATGTAGCACACTTGTGGAGGAGAGGTATGCTATGGTGGAGGAGGAGATAATGTATTTGGTTTGAATATTTGTATATTGTTGGTCATCTATATTGCGGAAGCTTTGCTGGGTTTTCTACCCGATCAGGGTTTCCAAGGATAAATCGGTGTCTCTTGTGTTTATGTTGTGCTTGTTGTTTCTTCAGTGATCCTGTATATGCTATTATTGTGAAAGGGAATGTAATGATGATATTTTCTGTCTTAGGATATTGAATATTAACATGGTATCAGAGCTAACCTGAAGGAAGGCAAGGTATGGCACTTATGACACTTCCTTTACTTACGACAATTTGAAGGTTAGGGTTTTATATAGCAAACACCATTCATCGTGGAACTTTCGCTATAAATCCATTTTTGTGAAGGTTCAGGATCTGAAACCTTTACAAGTTGTAGATAACATCTCCAGGTACGTTGTGTCAAAAGGGCACCCTCAGATTCGTTGTACTTTGTGAGTTATGTTCACTACAAGTTAGGGTTTCTGCCTCTTCCAGATCTCAGTCAAAATCAGGTGACCTAGGAAAGAAGGTCATAACTTGGGCTAGGAATCTCCAAATGAAATTTCATATAAAGTGACAGGTAATACACAGACTGTACTATCTCAGGAAATGGTTTCAGAGGCCGAAGTTGAACCTGTCTCATGTGGCACGCCATATAAGTTTGCTCTCCTGTTTTATCCCATAAATAGGTCACGTTGCAACACTTGGCATAAATCTCTCTCAGAAAATCCAATTGAGGTCAGACCTATCGGGCTGGAAAGATGACAGGTCAGGATACCACAAAAAAAATTTTCATACACTGTGGATCGAAATGTTCGGAGTTATAGCAGAAACAATCAGGTACATATTTCTGTCAAAAGAGAATTATTTTTGGAGCACCTTCATTCATGGCTTCCGAAATTTAGGGTTTCGAAAAAAGTTAGAATTTTTGGAATTAGAGTCCACAGCTGAATGATACTTAGAAAAATCAAAATTTAGAGAACAAGATCGAATTTTTTAGTTGGGTAGAAGACCGGGCTTGATCAAACCCCAGTTCGGGATTTTGATGGGAAAGATGGAAAATTAGGGCTTCAGCAAAAGTTAGAATTTTTTAAGTCTGTGAACACGGCTGGAAGCTTTTCAGAAAAATAAGAGTTTAGAGCCTTCGATTGAACCTTTTGATTGGGCAGAAGGGTGGGCTTCATCAAACCCTAGTTCGGGATCCTGTCCAAAAGACCCAGAAGTTTCGAAGGCAATTTTGAGGGGTCAAAATTTTAGAGATTTCAAAATTGAAGTATGCTAGTTTGATCAGCTCAACAAGACACATCCGTCCATCCATTCAGAAGTGTGAAAGTCAAAGATTGAATTTTTAGGGTTTCTCTAGCAAACCCTAATCAAGCTCCAGATCAATTTTCAGGGGGAGTTGAGGCTAAGGCCTTACATAAGAAGACTACAAGAAGTCAAGACAGGTATGACTTAAAAAGATACAGGTATGTCTTGAAATCTGATTCTTGATTAAGTTCATAATATGTTTGTCTTCATATTATTTAGATTAGTACAATCTTGATTAATGTTAGAATTGTCTTATCACCCTAGTAAAAGTGTGTGAATGATAGAAGACATTCATTGATTAGGGCTATATGATTGTACTAATGCACTGTGGTGTTGTATGAGGTTGATGTTGTCTGCTAACAAGATATAGGTACATCACAAAAGACAAATCAAGTTCCATGACCATGACAACATGAAGAAAAAGACTCATACATAATCTTTGTTCTACTTACGAGGTATGTATGACTTTGTTATATTATGCTTAACCTATGAGATATGCAGGTTCTAGCACAGATCTCTAAATCATTGAAGAGAACAAAGAAGATATTAATTAGGTATGTTAGACATAACTAAGCAGGTATACTAATCCAGGTATGTTTTCCTATATCAAGTTAGAATCCTACCTTGTGTTAGGATCCCTTATATAAGTATACTTGTTATATCATGTCCCCTCCCATCATACTAGTGCAATGGAGAGGATCGTGATGCTAAAACTAGGCATCTAGCCCCATGAACTTTTAACTAAGCATTCACATAATATAAAAGAACATATGGAAATGTATAATTATAAGAAAACATAGAGAAAGTAATTTCAATAACACATCCATCATACATTCAAGATATTCATCAAATAATAATTGCAAAGTTAACACAAGAGAATACTTATCTTAACAAAGTAGTCCCAAGCAACCAGCTATGCATCTGCAACGTTCCACCCAACCATACGCCAGTTGTGCTTATCAACCTCTTGATACAACTACCACCCCTGAGCTGGGCATGATTTCTACAAGGAACTAGGGAACAACAGACTCACACATAGCCAAGCATACACCAAGATGAGCCAAGCCAATCTACAAATGGGTTTATCAGGCTACTAGAAAATGGAAAGGAAGAATTGCTAAGCTAGTGAGCTCAACCACAGAGCTATGGATACCTCTACAAGATCTATTTAGCTTGGCACCCACAATGCCTACACACCCCACTCAAGGAAGTATTCCCTTCACCAATTCACAGTCCCTCAGGCCGTACCTTCCAATTCTAAAGTGTCCCAGGTGTGCATAGAAGAGTAGCCATCCCTCTTGATCTTCGTGAGAGGTTATTCTCCCCACTAGGTTTATCAAGCCAATTCTGTCCACTACCACTCCAAATCTTTTGCTCACAGGTTCAAACCAAAACAGGGATGCACATAACAACAGAAGTATAAGTGTTGGGCATGAAGACACATTTTTACAGTAAGATGCCCAAAGATGGGGTTTTCATTAGCTTCAAAAAAACGTGGGAAACCCAAAAATGAAATGGCAATTGGGAATTCAACCCTGGTGAGCAAAACCGTTTTCAGAAAAACGCCCATGGATATTTTGGGGGCAAAAATGACCTCCCTCACAGTCCCAAATCGTGGTCCTCCTCTCCCAACCACTGTGTAACACAAAAACGAGCTCCCAACCCTAGGAAAATGCAGGAAAATGATGAAAAACATGATGGGAAAAGCCCAACTAGCTCAGGTTGCGTGAGAGAGGAAAGACTATGGGTTCAGAATGGATTTGGGCACCATTTCGTGGGTTTTTTCTTGCCCCAAAAGCAAAAGTACATTTTTCCAGGTTGATGGCTTTCCCATGCACGAAATTGGCTGGCATACCTCTTCATTCCCAAGGCATTAACTGCCTCAACCAATTTCTGGAAGAATTAAATGATTGGGTGCATAACCCAAAATTGGTAGTTGGTGGTTTATGGGTTTTCTCATTGACACATGGATTAACACCATTGGCTCAAGGGTTTGAATAATTTCCCTCCCTATTCCTTGTAGAATCATGCCCCTATCTCTTTGTTGCATTGCATAGCTAGTTGTGGGTTTTTCATTAAAATTCGTATTTACATGATGTCTGAATTTACATTGTGCCTATCTAGCACAAGAACAACATGCATCTATTTTTAATTGCCGATACATAAAACGCTAAATCAATGGTGGGGCCTTCGCCTTGAGCTCCTCACCATGATTAAATATCAATATTTACATCATTTATGATTTAATGCGAAGGGGTCAAAATGGGGACGTGACATGGTATGATTGGTTATGCTTATTCATAAAGTTAGTAATCAAGGGTTTATGAATATTATGTCTCTTATCATGATTGATGATTTAACTAACCAGAAGAGTCTTATGGTCAAACAAGAAGATGCATGAATAAAAGAAGACTTTCCTGAAACATTGAATACTAATGTTTATTATCTATGATCATGACTATACATATTCAAGATTATTTAGAATTATAATGTTTTGATAATATTGAGAATATACTAATGAATGTATGTTTGTGTATGAGATCATGAGGATGACACTTGAGAATGCACAGTGGTACAGAATGAATAGAAGTTCAAAAGACACATAGAAGATCAAGCGGGAGGCAACCACTCAAACATAAAAGATAAGTTTTTGAGTTGTTATTTGAAATAGTAAAGATATTGCTTGTAATAGTTGTATACACATTTGTATTCCTAGAATATATCATGTTGAGTGTAAACATTCATATAGCATTGAAAAGTATACTACTAATATGCATATGATTGGTAAATTGGACAAACATTCCATTGTTGCTTGTCTAGAATGAAACCTCTTTGCTAACATACTGAGAACTATGCACACTCTCGATAGTATGTTCTGGTACAGATGGAAGGCATCTAGATAGCCACTGTATGCATACAGGATATGGAAAAGTGTTGTGCCAAAGTATTGGTCAAGATAGTTGCATAACTATGTAAATGATATCTGTATGCCTAATAGGTTATCATGTCAACATCATTTCATGATTATGAAGCATTACTAATCATGTACTTAATTTTGATTTGTAGGAAAGATCATGACAAATGGTGAACACGGAACAATTCATGGATGTTTAATAAAACGATTTACAAATCAAACACACTATAGAAGGCTTGTGGCTAGAAGATTCTCTTAGAAAGAGGAAGAGAATCATGACGAGATGTTTGCTCCAAGTGGCTAGATAAATGGTGTAATTAAAGAAGAAGTGTGAATCAGGTTCTGCACCCAAGATCGATAGTCAATTGATGAGCCTAATGATCACCATGAGTGATGTGGATCTCAACCCTTGCTACAAGGTTGAATATGGTTTCTATATATAGATGGCATGGATACAAGAAGGAACTCACCATAGAGTTCGACTAATATTGAGGCTCATATCAGTAGACCCATCTGACGAGAGATGGCACAGATAGATGGTTGTAGAAATGAAAATGAAAGATCTTAGATTGATGCATTACTTCCTAGGTCTGGAAGTATGGCAAGGATCAGAAGGAATCCTTCTCATCCCAGGAAAGTATGCTGTAGAAATATTAAGAAGAATTGATATGTTGGAATGTGAATCCATGGCCACTCTCATGGATTCTAACTTGAAGCTATTAGGAGATGACTCATCAGAGTTAGTGGATATAACTCTGTACAGTCAAATTATTGGGTCATTGATGTATCTAACAAATACTAGGTCAGATATAAGCTTTGCTGTGAACACCTTGAGTCAGTATCTAGTGGCAACTAGTTTTAATCACCTGAAAAGTTGCAAAGCATGTGATGAGGCACCTAAAGGATACGATAGACTTTGATCCATGCTATCTTGGAGATCATGACTTCAAATGGCTACACATTTGTTGATTGAGTAGAAAGTGTTTCAGACAAGAAGAACACATCGAGAGGATGTTATTGTCTGGGATCAGCCATGATCTCGTGGTTTAGCAGGAAGCAGTCTAGTGTGGCTCTCAGCACAAGCGGAATATATGGATGCTTGCTTTGCTAGTTGTGAGGCAATATGGCTTCAAGATTGTTTGACTTAGAAATGGAACCTACTGTGATCCTATGTGACAAACAGAGTTGTATCAAGATGGCAGAGAATCCAGTGTTCCATGATAAGTCAAAGCACATAGGGATCTAACAAAATATGGTGCAGAAAGGAACTATAAAGTTCGAATTTGTAATAGGTTACCGTTGTACTAACCAAACCTCTACCTCAAGAAAAGTTTGAGTATTTCCGAGACAAGCTTGGAAGGACCTTCCTTGAAAGGGGGAGTGATGTGGTCACTTATGATGAGATTTCCTGCATCACAGTGAGGTCGATGATGTGCATACCTATTTTGGTGATGCCGACAGAGAGGTTGGTGGATGATCCTTAGATAGGGTCTAAGTTGACAAGGGGATTGCATCATCCTTGAACACATGTTCTGAAAGGATCTGTAGACAGATGTCTTCGAGAATGAAGTCCTTAGTGGACAAGTGGGGATTCGATCATCCCTGGACTTCAATCCTAAAGAGAGCCGTAGACATATGTCTCCGAAAATGAAGTCCTTGGTGGACTTGTGGGGATTGTATCATCCCCGGAATTTGGTCCTTGAATTGATCCATAGACATATGGTCTCCGAGAAGTGGTCCCTAGTGGACGAGAGGGGATTGTATCGTCCTTGGACTTCGGTCCCTGAATTGATCTGTAGATGTATGGTCTCCGAGAAGTGGTCCCTAGTGGACGAGAGGGGATTGTATCGTCCCCAGACTTCGGTCCCTGAATTGATCCGTAGACGTATGGTCTCCGAGAAGTGGTCCCTAGTGGATGAGAGGGGATTGTATCATCCGCGGACTTCGGTCCCTGAATTGATCCGTAGATGTATGGTCTCCGAGAAGTGGTCCCTAGTGGACGAGAAGGGATTGTATCATCCCCGGACTTCAATCCCTGAATTGATCCGTAAACGTATGGTCTCCGAGAAGTGGTCCCTAGTGGACGAGAGGGGATTGTATTGTCCCTGGACTTTAGTCCCTGAATTGATCCATAGATGTATGGTCTCCGAGAAGTGGTCCCTAGTGGATGAGAGGGGATTGTATCGTCCCCAGACTTCAGTCCCTGAATTGATCCGTAGATGTATGGTATCCGAAAAGTGGTCCCTAGTGGACAAGAGGGGATTGTATCGTCCCCGGACCTCAGTCCCTTAATTGATTCGTAGATAGATGTCTTCGAGAAGTGGTCCTTAGTGGACAAGAGGGGATTGTATCGTCCCTGGACTTTGGTCCCTGAATTGATCCATAGACATACATCTCCGAGAAAGTGGTCCTTAGATTTTGTCTAAGTTGACGAGTGGACTGTATCGTCCCTAGACATGTTATGGTGTCTTAAATGAATCATGTGTTTTGCAGAGTATGTTGTTATTGAGGATACTTGTATTGATATTAATGATATGTATTGCCGAGGATACTTGTATTGATATTAATGATATGTATTGATGAGGATACTTGTATTGATGATGTGTATACTTGTATTGGTGTGGATACTTGTGTTGATGATGTGTATACTTGTATTGGTATGGATACTTGTATTGATGATGTGTATACTTGTATTGGTGTGGATACTTGTATTGACGATGTGTATACTTGTATTGGTATGGATACTTGTATTGATGATGTGTATACTTGTATTGATGACGATGTTGCTAATCGTGATGGTCTAGATGACGATGATGTTGATCGTGATGATCTAGATGACGATGCCGCTAATCGTGATGGTCTAGATGACGATGTTGATGATCGTGTGATGACGATGCTGATGGTCGTATGATGATGATGCTGATGATCGTGTGATGACGATGTTGATGATCGTGTGATGATGATGCTGATGATCATGTGATGATCGTATGATGATGATACTGATGATCGTGTGATGACGATGTTGATGATCATGTGATGATGATGTTGATGATCATGAGGATCCAGAAGTTGATGTTGCTATAGCTGTTCGAATGTTGTAGAAGATAAATACTCGGTACTGAAGATGTTGATGTTCCAGTATTGAATATGTTCCAGTAACTGCTTGAGTTACTGATGATGTTGAGAAAGCTTCCAATGATTTATAGATGTATCATGTATGATGTTGATGACTCCTTGCTCGTGCAGATGTTGTTATAATATCCTTCTCGTTAAGGGGGAGTGTTGAAATATTGTAACTTCAAAGAATATTATATGTTTACTCTATTATTCTGGATATGTTTCATTCCTCTATGAAAATCTTATTGTATATCCGGAGATGTTTATTCCTCTGTCGGAATGTGGTAACTTGGGTTATTAGACTTCCCTAGTGGGGGTCGGCCTTGTATGTTTTATGTGGGTCTAAGGGATGTTAGACCACCCTAGAGGGGTTAGCTCAGTCAATTGTAGTGGGGTGTTTAACCTAGTGGTAAAGTTGGGGCCGACCTAGTTTATATAAAGTACAAGTCAGAGATGTGTATAAATAGAGGAGGTGTGTTCCTCATTACACACACACTTCCCTCACTTGAAATGTAGCGCACTTGTGGAGGAGAGGTCTGCTATGGTGGAGGAGGAGATCATGTCTTTGGTTTGAATCTTTGTATATTGCTAGTCATCTATATTGAGGAAGCTTTGTTGGGTTTTCTACCCCATGAGAGTTTCCCAGGATAAATCTGTGTCTCTTGTGTTTATGCTGTGGTTGTTGTTTCTTCAGTGATCCTGTATATGCTATTATTGTGAAATGGAATGTAATACAGATATTTTCTGTCTTAGCATATTGAATATTAACATTACGTGGATTCCCCATTGAAATCCACCCAAAATTGTACAAAACCTATGGATCTATGTAATAAATGATTAAATTGCAGGTTGAACAGTATGCTCTGAGTGAGTTTCAGAAGAATTTTGTCTTTTGTTGTACAATAAAACTGGCCCACGACCCGCAACCCAATATTTTTTATTAAACAAATATCACATATGCGATATAACACATCTTCATTTAATTAGCGCATATGCGTTATATCTCATATGAAATATGAACTCTATGCTTTTTATGTTTTTTACTGACGGGCAATTTGTATAACATGATCAATAAATCGCATATGCGATATATTGCACATACGTTATATCGCATATCAACTATTGAAACCTCATTTAACCTTATAATGCAACCCACACCCATGGTTAAGACCTTGAGACCTATCCCTAATGCACATAACCTCATTATGGAACCCATACCCAACCTAGAGGCCAAATATCCCATCTAGAAGGCATGTGTGGTGATTAAAGGACTCGTTTATAGCTCATGAGCCATAAAAGCTTCATTTAGGTCCTAAGACCCTACCTTTTCTTCCATGACCATGATCAAAGTCCCAACCTTATAATGACACCCTTATCCCATTTAAACTCCATTTATAGGGCTTGTCGTAGTGTAGGACCTTGTAATTTTCCCATGAACCATAAAAACATCATTTAATCCCTAGAAGAGTGGATTTATCCTTTGACCATGGTAGTGTCTTCAAAACTATGTCTTGTCTGAAAATATTCGTAATGGTTCCTATATGACCATGGTCAACACCTCGAGAACAATCTTCAATGCATAAAATAGTCTAATGGCACATATATCCCATATTAAGGCTAAATATCCCCTTTAAAGGGCATGTGTAGTGGTTTAAGACTTGTTTCTGTTACAATTTTGTCCCATTACCATGGTTAAGACCCTAAGACCCATCCTTAGTGCATAAAACCTTATAATGACACCCATATCCCACTAAAGGCAAAATATTCCATCTATAGTGCATGTGTGTTGATTTAGAGACTCATTGGACCATCTTTTCTTCCATGACTATGGTCAACATCCAGAGACCCATCCCTCCCATCCAAAACCCTAAAATGTCAC
Source organism: Larix kaempferi (assembly GCA_027924585.1). NCBI lineage: Eukaryota > Viridiplantae > Streptophyta > Pinopsida > Pinales > Pinaceae > Larix > Larix kaempferi. Next base: position 6,345,219 of record BSBM01000124.1, on the reverse strand, counting down.
CCTTATCCCCTTATAATACAATTTAGACTCCCAAGGTTCCATCCAGATGATCTATGGGGTGGCTCATGCCCCAACATTACAATGATTAAGCTAAAAGAGGTGTGGGGGGGGTCAAATGAGGGAGGGACGGGTAGGGGAGAGATATGGGGGGGATGAAGGGAGGAGAAATATAAGGGGAAGGGAGGGATGGGTCTCTGGACAATGATATGAGGGGAGACTGAAGGGAGGATAAATATAAAGGGAAGGGATTGGTGGGAGGGGAATAAATATAAGTGGGTGGGAGGGAGTGAGGGGGAGAGATATAGGGGGGATGGAAGAGGGTGATATATAAATGGGAGGGATGATTGGGTGCAAGAAATATATAGGATAATGGATGGAGGAAATATATAGCATAATGGATGGAGGGACAAATGGGGGGGGGGTCGTTAAAGAGTGAGAGAGAGAGGAGAGGGATGGATGGAGTGGTGGTATAGATAGATGTATAGAGTTAGTGAATGAGAGAGACAAATGGGGGGTGGTTAAAGAGTGAGAGGGGGAGATTCAGAGAGATAGAGAGAGAGAGAGAGAGAGAGAGAGAGAGAGAGAGAGAATGATGGATGGAGGGATGGTCAGAGGGTGAGAGAGTGGGATAATAACAATGAGCGAGTAGGGATTTAGGGAAATGAAGGATGGTCAAGGATGGTTACACTGAGGTATAGATATGAGGGATTGTGCGTGTGTGTGTGTGTGTATCTCTATGTGTGTTTGTGTGTGTGTGTGTGTGTGAGAGAGAGAGAGAGAGAGATCATGTATCTAAAGGAAAGGAGAGAAAGATGGAGAGAGGAAGGAGGGATGAAGGCTTGAAGGTGGAGAGAGGAGGTAGGGGGAGAAAGTGAGGGATGGAGTGAGTGATAGGATGGAACAATGGGAGGGAGGGAGGGAGGGGGGAAGAGAGAAATAGTTTTGGCGAGAGGGAGGGGAAGCAAAGGAATTGTTTTAGAGGGTGTGTGGATGTGTGGATGTGTGTGAGAGAGAAGGGGGTGGAGAGAGAGAGAGAAGGAATTATGGGGGAAGAGAGAAGTGGTTGGAGAGAGGAGGTAGGGGGAGAAAGTGAGGTATGGAGTGAGTGAGAGGATCAATCATCAAGATTTCTAGTTAAATGATTTGTTGCAAAATTTATAGTTAAATGATTTGTGGTTTTTTAATCAATAGTGTAATGTGATTAAACTATTAAAGATCATATAGAAACAAATCACTTTAAAGTGTCATGTGTACTCCCACATTACATCCCAAATTCAAAATATTTGTTACAATACCAACCTTCCTGACATTTTAACTCATCAAAACTATGGTGATTTATGAATGTTTCTCTTAAAATTTTCAAGCACATAAATAAAATTCTAAAGAAAACCAAGTGACTCGTTACCTTTTTAAAGGTTTGATAGACCAAAATTGGTCTCAATGGACGTTAATAACAACGATAATCATCATCAACTCAAGTAGAGCATTATTAAGTTATATAATAATTTTTTCATTAAATAGAAACCTCACTTGAAGTCATTTAACTACACTAATATCAAAGAAAGTTTGATTAACAAAATAAGTGCAAAGATGTGTTGGTTCTCATCAATAACATCAATCAATAGATGCATAGTGAACTATAGGTCGAAACCACAAACTTGAACTATCTTAGTGTAGTAAGGTGAATTTCTATACTAGGAGACTACACAATAGTGAAGATGGAATTCTCGAGATATATTTGAATCAAATTTTCTTCGGTACCTATTAACTCTCATACCTAGGATAGGATACAAGGAAAATTATTAAAATGTCAAGGATTAAATCCCTAACCCTTGAAAATGGATTGAAAACCAAATTATACTCACCACGATATCCCAATTACTTCATCAATAACAATCCACAATCCACCATTTGGCTTCCTAGATGTTCCCTTCACTTTGTTGTGAGATTATACTTTATACCATACTCCCTAATATATCAAATATAACTTAGTTCAAAATAGAGATGTATTGTTTCCAAACCCATTTGTCTTGTTAAACAATGTTATTAGAACCATGATGGGATGCTATCTTACCTTTCAAAATAATAATCTTTATGCCATTCTTTTATCTAATAATCTTTATTCTCTTTTTACTATTTTTTACTAAAACAAAATGCATATCCGTTATATCGCATATGCAATATGAATCACATATGCGTTAATTTAAAATTTAAAAACTCGGCGGGAACAAGGCTTGGGATGATGTTTGGAAATAGCTTCAAACTATCAAATCTATTGGCTAGAACAAAAAAACCAGGGCCATTGCCTGTATTTTAGAACTCTATGAATATGCTCAGTTTCAATGGCGTGTTTTGCTATGAAAAACTCAATATTTTTTTTATGAAAATATAGAATATTGTAGAGTATGATCTGATGATTCTGAATATGTATTTTTTTCATAAAAATGTATGTTTTATTTATTTATTATTAATTTTCTAAATGACACACATCAGTTTTCGAAAATACATACATCGATTGGTTTTTATATAACTTTTGATTGCCTTCACCATTTCCCAAGAAAACTATATAGTGCACTAGAGGAGATTGAGCTCTACAATCTCATATATAGAAATCAATGATTTCATTAAATTTTGCTCCTAAAGTGTTGCATCCGCACATAATGTTTTCATTTCAAGGTTTACTGACTTCAATAATTAATAATAAAAAAATAATTCATGATTTTTTTTTAAAAAATAGTGTTGCACTAGGCCCATATGTCCTTTATATGTCTGCAACATTTTATCCAAAATTGACATCATTTACCTCAATAAGTGTTGCACCCGCACAAACATATATGTTATGATGTGCTGAAAATTTGAAAACCCAATTTAACGGAAACTAATTTTATAATTATTTACACAAAAAATTTATAGATAAATGTTATATATTATGAAAGCTGATTCAATTACCTATCTTTTGTCTTTTTACTTCATCTTCAAATCCGTTATGGAAGTACCCCTAATTGTCACCTAAAGTCGGAGGTTCCAGGTTTTTTTAGTTTTATGTGGCATCTAAAGTGTCTTTAAAGGAGTCTGTGATTGTGCATCAGCCCTAATGTATATATACCAACAAATGTAGGGGATAGGGGACAACTTTGAATGACTCCTATATTATAATTAATATCTTTTAATTAGCCCTCAAAGTTCATAAATTTGGAATTAACATTCTCATATAACCTTATTACAACAAATCTCAACTCAAACTTTTAGCTCTTCTAATCTATTCCAAATGTTAGTTTCAGGCAATGTGTCAAATGTTGCTCTAAACTCAACAAAGTAACACAAAGATTGGTTTTATTATTATGACACTCCTCAACAATTGTCCTAAAAAATAACAAGGTGTTTCATAGTTGAATGATAGCTCCTAAATCCTGTTTGACCTTTAGGTATTTTTTACATGACTATCTAACCATATGTTGATCTTCTTTTCCAAAATAATTTCACATAACTTGACTAAAAGAGGAATAAGCATAATGGTGGACTATAATTAATATAAATGACCTATTATAAAAATTTTAATATAAATTATATACCATGAATTAAAACTAAATAAAAATAGCCAAATAAAATTGTAGGAATTGAAATAAAATTTCTTAATTAAATAATTTTGATTTAAAGCATTTCTTAATTAATCTAATATCTTTCACATTTCATTTAGAAAATGAATATCTAAATAATTACTTACATTTCTTTTAATTTGGATGTTATGAATTGCTTTTATGTTTCTAAAAGACATTAATATTTAAAATTATTTTTTAACTAATCATAAAAATTAATAAAAACATTCATAAATCAGATTTCATATAAATTCTTTATTATTAGAAACCCAAAAGGTGTTCATGTTTTGATAAGGAAATAAGGACGGTACAAAAATGTCATTTTGTACCATAGTTCTCATTTCTAGAATGAATGAATCCTCGAGAAATGTATTCTATCGATGATGAATTTTTCAAAATAACGTCCTTTCATTTCTCCTTTAAATGTGTTACTTTCTTAGTTGGTGGTTAGTTGGTGGGGGCATTTATTTCCTAGGCCCACGTTTTAAGCCATTGGTGTGGTAGCCATTTTCTTTTTCAAACATGGGGATTTTAAGATGCTTATATAAACCTTAAATTCTAGATTTGCATTAGACAAAATTGTGAGAGATGAAAATAAATCCTTGTTCAAATCATATTAACTAGTTTAACCCAATTTGTTTTTTCAATTAAACAACATCTCAAGTTGGTTCAATCGAATAACATTTCAAACTACAAAATAACCTCAATTTTCCTTTTCTTAATTCACGTCCAAACATGGTGAGAATCTTCCCATGCATGAAGAGTAAAGATTGTGATGAACTTCTACTCAAAGAATTCCATCTAACAATGCTCCAATTGTTTCATTGATAAATCTCACAAACCTAGACATAAGCTAAATATATACATGTAAATGATCCCAATCCCCACTTATAGGACTTAACCAAACATGTCAATTCCCTCTCACAAAATTTAATAGAACCTATCTGGGTTGAATACCATGAATAGAGAGACATAGAATAGTAGAGACCATGTTAAACTTAGATAACTATGTTGACCTGGAGGTGTGTGGATAGGTCGCCCTAGACACCAAATTGGTCTATGGTATCCTTATGTTTGTGGGACAAGGGATCCCCTCCACATAGTGATTTGACTACTAAAGTCTATAGAAATGTACATACCATACCCTCCTGAATAGGTGTGACCTCTCAGGGAAACACAATCTTAACCATTAATCCTACTCAAGTTGTACGATAATATACAAAAAGGTATGGATTAAATTTTTATAACTTTTTAAAATTCTGATTCCTAGATATTAATATAGCTAAGGTATTGGATATATCAAAGATAACATTTATGAAGCTCCTCTCACTCTAAGAAGATGTTGTATCTTCAGATGACATTCCATTGAATGCGTATTTATCATCAACTTGCATTGTTATTGATAAAAAAATTGTCCCTCTATGATATATTAAGATTTGTAATGCCTTAATAAAATGATGGTAGACGATTATGCCTTTGTGAGCAATCACATTGAGAGTATCCATGGATATTTATCAAGCACGGTTATGATAAATGCTTCATTGTTGGTGTCAGGTTATAAGGACTTATTCAAATCTCAAAATCCTTTTGTGGGGAATATGTTAACATTGTACTTGGTGATCTGCATGCTCTTCTTTTCCTTCAGTTATAAAGTTTTCTCTCTAGTTTCTTGCACTACTCTTAACTTCCATATTTAAAGTTTCAACTTTTCATTTTTCAAACTCAGATAGTTTTTCACTAGTAGATTTGAACCCAAAATCCGACGAGCAAATCCGACGACCTCCGATGAAATGGACTGTGTCGTCGGATTTTTCTTTGAAAATTACTTCTTTTTTTAAAAATAAATTTCAAGAGGTGTTCATCGGATATCCGACGTACTTTTGAATATCCGATGAGGTTGGTAGGCTATCCAACGGATCTGCTAATATCCGACGCCTATTCGGACATCCAATGAAATGGATGTCAGATAACCGACTTCATTTTGAACCCGAAGAGGTTGGATATTTGATGTATTTTTTCCCAATGGTCACTAGATTAGTGTCGTCGGATATCCGACGTAGGTTTGACTTTTTTACTTTTACAATTTATAAATATCAAACCATTCCGACATGTTTTACATACCAGCGACGGTTTGCGGATGTTTTTTTTGTTCAGCGGAATGTTTTTCATTGTTTTTGTTATTCAAGTGAGGAAAGTACTCTAGAGATTCATTTTCTAAGATCGATAATCTTCATTTAAGCTCTTTACGAGAAAATGTCAACTACGAATATTCCTGATCCAGACGAACAAAATCGACAACTGCTTGCTAGATTGTGGGAAGGAGTTGAAGGAAGGGGTGGTGGTAAATGCTATTGTCCATGTAATCAATGCAGAGGCTTTAAGAGGAGAAGAATTTTTATCACAACAGCCACAAAACATTGTAGGGAGCATGGGCACGCTGAGGGGGGACATGAATACCATCCAATTGTAAGTTTGCATTATATATGTTTTTATTTTGATTGCTTTTGTAAATTTATGTATTATTATAATATTTCTTATTTTTTTACCAACAGTACAATTGGTCATTGTTCTTTTTATCCCAACAGTACAAAATTTATTAAATTTTTAATGTATCACATAAATTTTTACATTTTGCATTTGAATTTCTTATATTAACTTTTATCTATTGATTGTTTCATGTAATTATAAAGGAAAGACATCCTACGGCATATCGTCCGAGTCAGCAAGTGCTTCCAGAACAAGTACAGGAGGAACATGGAGCTATGAATAATAATGGAGAACAAGTTAATGATCACATTGAAGAAGATGATCATACTGATAACATAGTTGAAGATTATGTTACAAATACTTTGATCCATGATTCATTTAATGTTGGAATGGATGATGATGATGATCATGAAAATGATGAACATTTTGGTGATATTCATGATATACCTCTGCTTGACAAGGCATACGAACCCCTTTATGATGGCTCCAAGACAAATCTTCTCTATGCTATATTGTTCGTAATGAACTTGAAGGTTATGAATGGTCTTTCAAACATATCAGTCACACGGATGTTAAGGTATGTAATATATTCCATCACAAAATATATATGATTGTCATATATTTTATTGTTAATTCATATATAAGTCAAATTACTACAGATGAAATTTGTTTCATTAATATTATTTCTATATTATATTAACTAGATTTTTATTTTAATTTGTTGTAGCATGATAGGTGAATATTTGTTATCACCTTCAAATATTTTACCTCGCACATACCGAGATTTATCTGCCATCATGAAAGAAATTGGAATGCAGTATGAAGCAATTCATGCATGCCCCGATGATAATGTTCTTTATTACAACCAACATCAATTTGCAACAGAATGTCCTGAATGTCATATCAGTAGATATCGCACAGATCAAGTAACTAAAAAGGTGCCTCGCAAGGTTCTACGTTATATTCCCATTATTCCCCATTTGCAACGGCTGTTCAGGTGCAAAAACATAGCACAGTTTATGGATTACCATGCACAGAACAGAAGTCAAGATGACATTATGCGGATGTGTTGATGTATATGTAACTTCGGAATGTATTTCACATATATGTATATTGTATTCCTATAGAGACGTTATTATTCCTCTATACAGAAGTGTTTGTATTCCTATAGAGATGTTATTATTCCTCTATATGGAAGTGTCGTCATTTATATTGTAAGTGTCGTAACTTATACTTGATGGGTTATTAGACCACATTGTTGGGGTCAACCCTGTATAAGTCATGTGGGTCGAAGGGTTATTAGACCACCATATTAGGGGTCGGCCATGTGGGTCAAAAGGTTATTAGACCACCCTATTGGGTGTCGGCCCAATCAACATTATGTTAAGTGGTTAAGTTGAGGCAGACCTAGTTGAGTAAAGGTCAAGTCAAGTTAGTGTATAAATAGAGAGTGTGTCTCTCTCATTTTATACATTCTATTCTCTCACTCACACTTGCGAGAGTTGTGCACTTGTGGAGGAGGAGGCTCTGCTGCTAGGAGAAGACTATCTCTTGTATTCTAGTTGTATCATTGCTCTGTCTATCTCTGAGGAAGTTATTGGAGTTTTTGACCTTTATGGTTTTCCCCAATTAAAATATGTGTTTCTTGTGTGCTTGCATTATTGCGTCCATGATTGATATGTTGTAGATATGCTATACATGTTGTTCTCTCAGTTAAGATCCTAGATCAAATTGAAGTAAATTATGAAAATTTAACATGGTATCAGAGCTAGCCTGAAAGAAGGCATGATATGGCATGTATGACACTTGTTGCACTTACGATGCTAGGGCTTAATATAGCAAAAACCCATCATCGTATCACTTTCGCTATAAATCCATTTTGGCGAAGTTGTTGGATCTGAAACTTTTACAGGTCGAAGATCAGATCCCCATGTACCTTGTGTCCAAAGGACAAACTCTAATGCATTGTACTTTGTGATTTATGATCTGTACAATATAGGGTTTCTGCCTCTTCCAGATCTGAGTCAAAATCAGGTTACCTTGGGAAAAAGGTCATAACTTGGGCTAGGAAGTTCCAAATGAAATTTCATAAAAAGTGACAGGTAGTACATAGACTGTACTATCTCAAAAAATGTTGTTAGAGGCCGAAGTTGAACCAGTGACATGTGGCATGCCGTACAAGTTCGCTCTCCTATATTATCCCATAAACAGGCTACGTTGCGACACTTGGCATAACTCTATCTCAGAGAATCCAATTGAGTTCATAACTATTAAGATGGAAATATAATAGGTCGGGCTATCTTAGGAAAAAAATTTAGAGGCCGAAGTTGAAATAGTGACACGTGGCACGTCGTACAAGTTCACTCTCCTGTATTATCCCATAAATAGGTCACGTTGCGACACTTGGCATAACTCTCTCTCAAAGAATCCAATTGAGGTCAGACTTATCAGGATGGAAAGATAACAGGTCTAGCTATCTCAAGAAAATGTTTCAAACCCTGTGGATCAAAAAGTTCGTAGGTACACCAGAAACAATTAGGTACATATTTCTATCAAAATAGAAATATTTTTGAGCACCTTCATTCATGGCTTCCGGAATTTAGGGCTTCGGAGAAAGTTGGAATTTTTGTAATCGGAGACCATGGTTGGATTCTACTCATCAAAATCAACATTTAGAGACCAAGATAAGATTTTTTGGTTGGGTAGAATCCCGGGCTTGACGAAACCCCAGTTCGGGACTTTGATCGGAAAGATGGAAAATTAGGGCTTCTGCAAAAATTGGAATTTTGGAAATTTGTGACCACGGCTGGAAGCTCCTCAGAAAAATTGAAGCTTAGCACTTTAAATCAAACATTTTAGTTGGGTGAAGCTTCGAGAAACTCAAACCCTAATTAAGGGTCCTCCCAGTGAATCCAGAAATCTAAAAGGCAATTTCGAGGGGTGAAACTTTGCAGTTTTCAAATTCTGAATATACCAACTTGATCAACTCATCAAGGCACATATTTTCATCCTTTCGTAAGTTTGAAATTCAAAGTTTGAATTTTTGGGGTTTCTTGGACAAACCCTAATCCAGCTCCAGGTCCAGTTCTTGCAAATCAAGTGGATTGGTCTAATCCTAGAAGAAGATGGATTGGTCACCTGCATAAGTGAAAAAGTTCCTATCTCAAAGGGAGATGAGGCTAAGGCCTTCCATAAGAAGATTACAAGCAATCTTGACAGGTATGGCTTACAGATATGTTTCATGGTTAAGTTTATCATATGTTTGTCTTCATCTTGATTAATTACTAGACTTGTCGTATCACCTTAATAGAAGATAATCATTGATTAATGTTTTGACACTTATGAATGTACTAATGCATTGTGATGTTGTATGAGGTTTATATTGTTCGCTAACATAAAAGGTACACCAAGAAAGACAAATCATGTTCTACTTCAAGAACATATGATCATGGTGACATGAAGACAAAGATTCATCCATTGTCATGGATCACATAGAAGATCTACTTTCGAGGTAGGTATAACTTGGTCCTACAATGGTTAGCCTATGAGACATGCAGGTTACTAGCACAAGTCACTGAAGAGAACCAGAAGACATTATGCAGGTATGTTAGACATAACTAGCTAGCATGCTAATCCAGGTATGTTTTTCCTATATCAAGCTAGAATCCTACCTTGTGTTAGGATCTTGTATTGTTGTGTTGTTGATAATGATTATTCATGAAGTCATAGGTTTGAATAGTCATGGCTGTATGCATATTATGTTTCTTACCATAATTGATGATATGACTAACGAGAAGAATCATGAAGGTATAGGTTTGAGTAATCACGGATTTATGCATTGATGATTTAACTAATCATAAGAGTCCTATGATCAAATAAGAATATGCATGAGTAAAAGAAGACTTCCTTAAAACCTTGAATACTAATGTTTATTATCTGTGAATGATCATGAATATACATGTTTAAGATTATTATGTTTTGATAGTATTAAGATTATACTAATAAATGTGTGATTATATATGAGACCTCAACAATAACACAATGATGATACTAATAAGAATGCATAGTGATTAAGGATGGATGTAAGTTCAAGGACAGGTAATCCAGGAAGCAAAGATCAAGAGGGAGCACACTCCAGTTGTTCCTGCAAGAAAGCAAAGAAGCACACTTCAGTAGTTTCTGCAAGGATGCAGATACTCAGAGGGAGTTGACCACTTCTTACAATCCACATCAGAATGGAATTGCAAATATTCAGAGGGAGTCCACTCGGTAACCAAACAAAGATAAATATTTGAATTGTCATTACTTGCATATTTTATTGTTTAAATAATACTGTTCAATAATGTATATACTGATGTTCCTAGAATTAGGTTGTGTATTATGCATATTAGAATAGTTGCATTGATGAATAGTATAATACTAATATACATGGGTAAGTGGCCTATGGCACTGTACAACATTCCATTGATACTTATCTAGAATGAAACCTCTTTGCTGACATGTTAGGAGTTGTGCACTCTCTTAACAATGTTCTGGTAGAGATTGGAAGGCATCTAGAAAGTTACAGAATATGGATAAATGTTGTATTGAAGCATTGGCTAAGATAATTGCATGAATGTATGACATATTTCTTTATGTGTAAGAATTTATTTTGAAAACTATGAGATGTTTTCTAATCATGCAATTTAACTTGTTTTGTAGGAAAGATCGTATACCATCACCTACAAAAGAAGGACTACAACATTTGTTTAGCAACAAAGTTATCTATTGAAAATATTGAATATATTGAAGTTCCCAGGATCTAGGAAGAATGCCATGATCGAGGAGTACCATTTGATCATGAAGATGTTTGGGATGCAGTCCCAAGACCTGAAGGGGAGTCTGTAGTGACTTCCAAGAGGATCTACAAGATCAAGCATGCTGCAGTGATGAAGAGGAAGATACACTTTCTTGAATGGTGTAGTTGAATAAGAAGTGTATGTGGTGCAGCCACTTGGTTCTGAGACACATGACAGGGAGTCATATATGTGCAGAACTTGGTATGGTAGGATAGACAGCTTTCTATCCAGTTTGGGATTTACCAAGAATAAAGCGGATTCCAACCTTTACTACAAGGTTGAGGAAGGAAATCCAGTGATACTACTATGTGGATGACCTGTTTGTAACAGGTGAGGATAGATTGATTGCCGACATGCAGCAGAAGCTTGCTACCGAGTTCGAGTTGAAGAACTTGGGGATGATGCACTATTTGTTTTTGGCATGGAGGTGTGGCATGTTGCAGATGTATTGACCAAGCCGTTGGCCATACTGTAGTTTGAGTACTTCAGAGAGAGGCTTGGTGCACTTCATATCGAGGTTCCTTCCAAAGGGAAGTGATGAGTCTGGAAGATGCAGATGCACATGAGATTTTCTGACATGGTTGATGTGTTCTCCCTTGGTCATGATGTAATTGCTGAGCCATTTTTCACATGGTGGTAGATGTGTTCCCCCATGGTGAAAAAGTAAGGGCTGGAGCCTTCCCCAAATGGTGGTAGATGTGTTCTCCCATGTCGGTGGTGTAAGTGCTGGATGATGTGCATCTGGGCTGTGCTTCGTGGATGATGAGATGATCTGAAGAGGACGATGCTATGATGATCAGGAGGATCATGGATGATGAACATCAGGACGATGCTCCAGTTACTACTCTATATATGTATATGCATCATGTTGGATGTTTTTTATGATTAGTTGGATCATTTATATATATATGCATCATGTTGGATGTTGGATATGATCAGTTGAATCATTTATGTATGTATGCATCATGTTGGATGCTGGATATGATCAGTTGGATCATTTGTATGTATTTTGTATATGCATCATGTTGGATGCTTGGACAATGTATCTGTATATGTATCAGGTAGATACTGAGATCATGTATATTGATATGTATGTTGATGGATACATTGTGTGGATCATGTATCTATGTATGTATCAGGTAGATACATTGTATATGATTATATGTATCAGGTAGATACTTGGTATGCATCAGGTGGATGCATTGTATGATCAGGATGATCATGGATGACGAGCTTCTCCAGATGACATGCATCAGGACGATGCAGTGATGATGATCAGGATGATCATGTGTACATCAGGATGATGTGTGGTGAATATCAGGATGATACTTTGTGGCTGTGGATCAGGTTGTGTAGATGAGCATGTCTAGGAGATCCTATAGGTCGGAGTTGTGTACCCGTAACAGCCTGGGATGCTCTTTCGAGACATTGCTCTGGGAGGACATGTAATTTGTGCCCTAGGAGATATTCAGGTTGGATTTGTGTACCTATAACATCCTGAGATGCTCTTGCAAGGTTTTGTCCTATGGCATGTAATTTTCTCCTGGGAGATCTGGACAGGATGAAAAAGGCCTCAGATGCTTCAGCCAGGTTTTGCCATGACCACATGTAATTTGCTCCTGGGAGATCTGGACAGGATGAAAAAGGCCTCAGATGCTTTAGCCAGGTTTTTTGGTGGACCACATGTAATGGGCTCCTGGGAGATCCGACAGGTAGAGTTGTGTGCTCGTAATAGCCTGGGATGCTTCAGCCAGGTTTTGTGGTGAGATCACATGTAATGTGCTCCTGGGAGATCCGACAGGAAGAGTTGTGTGCTTGTAACAGCCTGGGATGCTTCATCCAGGTTTTGTGATGGGTCACATGTAATGTGCTCCTGGGAGATCCGACAGGTAGAGCTGTGTGCTCGTAATAGCCTGGGATGCTGCAGCTAGGTTTTGTGACGCACGTAATAAGTCCTAAGGATTCGACAGTATGGCCAGTGATGATGAAGACCTACAGGTGGTGGGCCTCCATCCAGTATGAAAAAGAAATGGCTCTGTAGAACTTCCTATGATGAGTGGATTCAGAGATTGATTGAGATAGCAGCAGCAGTGACGATGACGATGACTTGATGACAATTATCCAGTGACGATGATCTAGAGAAGAAGACTTGTGCTAGAAGACACGTGTCGAGAAATACCTTCCTAGTTAAGAGGGAGTGTTGATGTATATGTAAGTTCGGAATGTATTTCACATATATGTATATTGTATTCCTATAGAGACGTTACTATTCCTCTATAAGGAAGTGTTTGTATTCCTATAGAGATGTTATTATTCATCTATATGGAAGTGTCGTCATTTATATTTTAAGTGTCGTGACTTATATTTGATGGGTTATTAGACCACCTTATTGGGGTCGACCATTTATAAGTCATGTGGGTTGAAGGGTTATTAGGCCACCCTATTGGGGTCAGCCATGTGGGTCAAAGGGTTATTAGACCACCCTATTGGGTGTCGGCGCAGTCAACATTATGTTAAGTGGTTAAGTTGAGGCCGACCTAGTTGAGTAAAGGTCAAGTCAACTTAGTGTATAAATAGAGAGTGTGTCTCTCTCATTTTATACACTCTATTCTCTCACTCACACTTGGGAGAGTGTCGCACTTATGAAGGAGGAGGCTCTGCTGCTAGGAGAATACTATCTCTTGTATTCTCGTTGTATCATTGCTCTATCTATCTCTGAGGAAGTTATTGGGGTTTTTTCACCTTTATGGTTTTTCCCAAGTAAAATCTATGTCTCTTGTGTGCTTGCATTATTGTGTCCATGATTGATATGCTGTAGATATTCTATACATTTTGTTCTCTTAGTTAAGATCCTAGATCAGATTGAAGTAAATTTGGATGCCTACAGATGGGTTTGCATTTAGAGATATGGAGAAAAAATTGCCTCACTTTAAAGACAAACCTCGTAATCTTAGGATTTCTTTGGCAACAGATGGTGTCAATCCTTTTGCAGAGATGAGATCTGTTTACTCAATGTGGCCTATTTTTGTTATCAACAACAACATTCCTCCATGGTTTACAATAAAGAGGGAGCACATAATGTTGTCAATGATTATTCCAGGTACGAACACTTCAATTTTTTTTATTACAGTGGTATATTCTCATTTGTCATTTTTTGTCCCATAATTTTATATATTCATTTAAAGTTTTTCTATTCTTAAATATGGTTTATATATCTAAATGGTATGTCTCATAATCATAATATTTATTTTATATGTTCAAATCAATCAGGTAAGTACCAATTCAAAGATATGAATGTATATATCAAACCTCTTGTTAACGAGCTACTGAAGTTATGGAATGGCATCACTATGTATGACTTATCTAGACCAATACGACGAAAGAAATTCCAATTCCATGCAATGCTTGTATGGACAATACATGATGCCCCAGGGTTAACCCATTTCTATGGTATGTAATTATAAGTTCCACTTTAGTTGCATTTAATTTTACGAACTACTAGTTAATATAATACGCATGCATGTTTTTCTAAATAATCCAATCATTTTTTATATAATTATAATAGACATTAATATTGATATTCCATCTTTTTATTTAGGTCTTCAGACAAAGGAAAAATTTGCATGTCCAGTTTATGGTCCTAAGATCAAATCTCGTCATTCAAAAAGCTTAGGAAAGGAGGTGTTTGATGAGTATAGGCACTTCCTCTCCAAGAATCACAGGTATCGAACTACCGAAAAACATCTTTTCAATGGCAAGCAAGAGACTGCATTAAAACTAAAGAGAATGACACCTTAGCTATGGAAGTTGCAATATAATAGAAATCGTCAAGGTACATATAATCAATCATTGTATATGATCATATTGTATTTTATTATATTATTGTGTGCTGTTTAGTGTAATTGACATTGATTTAATATTTAATTTCATCATTATCATTCATGTGATCATCATGAAGGCATTAATGGGATTATACAAGGAATGAAAAGTTATCCTAGACAGTTTAGTAGGTTTCTCTATTATGAGCACCTACAAATTGCTCATCTATTTGATACAATGCATATCGGAAAGAATGTGACTGAAACATTATGGCGAATATTGGATGGAAGGAGTGACAAAGAAAAAATTGTCAAAATTTGCAAAGACATTCAAGATAGCAACCATGCAATGAAAGACGTCATTCAATTTCATAGCAATGGAGAGCAAATTAATATAAACTCACCTCCATGGATGTTAACGGACTTGCAAAGTAATGTTGTAAAAGAAGTCATTCGAAAAATTAAATTTCCCACCGGATTTTGTGCGAACATGAAGAATATCATAACAAAGAAAGGTGATTTCGCGAGGGTGAAAATGCACGATTGGCATGTCTTCATGAAGGTAATAATTAATATGGTATACATTTAATAATTATTTTTTTTCTTTTTCTAGTACTCTTTTTCGATATACTGAAACTATTTGTATATTATTGTTACAATATGTTCTACCTCTCTCTATCTCGGACAACTTTGACAACAATGTCAAGCAAATAATATATAGTCTCGGGAAATACATGAGGTAAGTGGTGATTTTTCCATGTGCTTACTGTTTGTTTAATTCAACATAGAACTTATTCTTAATTTGATTTTCATTCTCTACTTCATGTTACGTAAAATAATGACTTTTTTCTTTAATCTCTTGATTGGCTGGTTGTCATGTCACTTGTAGATGGTTGTCATCTAAAGAATTCCATAAATAAGACATAAAGTATTGGAGGAGAGAAATTCCTCGTCTCATGTGTGAAATGCAGAAACATCTTCCTTCAACATTTTTCAATGCATAGGAACGCTACCTCATACACCAAGTTGAGGAGATTGAACTGTGTGGACCTGCGCACTCAAGGTCCATGTGGATGGTTGAGAGGCACTTGAAATTTACGAAGGGTTTGGTCAGACAACGAGCATATGCTGAGGGTTCTATGATGGAGGGATATATGGTATACCAAAACATGTTGTACATTAGTGAATATCTTCCTATATTGGCATCAAAGCTCAATTTATGCCGCATTTCTGATCCAGACTCCAAAAATGATTTCGAAGGGGAGTACCCGAAGGGAAAAGGTAGATCGAGGAAGGTGAAAGGTAATATAACACATTTCACTGGTGATTTTTATGTTTATATATCATACATATATATATTCTATTTTTTTATTTAGTATTTTGCATCATTTTATATTGTAATTATATACTTTTTTAAGTGACTAATATACATTTTCATTGAATTTTAATTTTATTGTCATCAAACAGTTGGTTGAGAGTGGGATGCGATTCATTTATACATCGCAAACAATCTTGACTGGATGAAGGTATGGATCGAAAAATGTGAACAATCTGGTCATGGAATATCATGGGAAGGTGTGGCTTCATTGGTTAAAGATGCACATCGCAATGGAGACACCAATGTAATGCAAAGAGAAATCGATTTAGCAAGATGTTTAAAAGATAAGTAGGTAATCATATTAATCAACGGCACTATTTATTTGTTTTTTTAAATATTGTCGTTGTACGTCATGCTAGTTATTTTCCTTTTATGGCATTATAATAAACATGCACTACTTTATCATAAATATTGTGTGATCATTATGTATTATTTTCCTGTATATCTTGTTGTATTATTTAAAAAACCATAAGGCTATGTGGTGCAATGGATGTAGATATCGCATCAAAAATTTGGATGAAACAAAGAAAACATCTGATTGTGGGATATCTGCAGTCTTTGAGGTGACCAATGTTTCTTCTAGAAGTGACAGACATCCATAACTATCTGAAAATCGATACTATGGGTATCTGGAAGACATTCTTCAGTGTGACTTTAACTCCTTCAAAGTATTTCTGTTTGTTGTCAAATGGTACAGGTGTCGATTGAATCAACGTGATCCCGATAGAACAATTATTGAACATGATAATGGCTTTACCATGGTAAATACAAGGTTGTTTGAGCCAGGAATGGAGCCCTATGTTCTTCCAACCTAATGTGAATAGGTATTTTACATTGAGGTTCCAGGTAAAGCGGGTTGGTCATTTGTTGTGAGACACGATCCAAGGGGAAGGCCGGTAAAGTATAACGTTGATGAAGGTAATGAAGATGCTCTAAAAGAAGAAGATGCCGCAAAAGATGATCATTATCAACATGAGTTAGATGATCATGGTCCAGAAGAAGATGTCGAAGAACTTATTGAATCAGATGATGTACTATCAGACAATGTCCATGAAGATGATATCGATGATGACATGCTGATCGTAACTGACATCGACAACGAGGATGATATGGCCAATTCTTACAATGTTGAATCTGGATCATCGAATGATAGTACAAACGATGACCCAGATGAAGAAGATGATGAAGACCATTGAAGTTTATGAGGTATGCAGTAATAATAAATTAATTGTTTCGTAGTGAGTTTCCCTTTTCCTATATGATATAATTAGAAACATTGCTTGTTTTAGAGTATGTCAAAAAACACATTTAAAGTTTCTAGTGTACATAGATATTTTTGTCGGGTTATGGGGAATTGAGAGTGATGTGAGGGGGGGAAGGGGCCATAAGAGCTTCCACCTTCACGTGGTTGGCCCTGTTTAGTAGAGAATATTAAATTATTCTTGAAACACAGAGAAGCTTAGTAAGTAAATTCACAATTATCAAGACTCAAACATCATCATCATCGTCGTCATCATCATCGTCATTGTGATCATCTTCATCATCATCATGTTTTTCTTCTTGATCATCATCTTCATAATTTGCATCATCATCATCATCAGCAGCATCATGTTTATCATCGTCGTTACGGCCACCATCATCATCATCATCATTGTGATCAGCATCATCGTCATCATCCTCACCATCATCATCATCATCATCTGCCTCATCATCATCAGCAATGTCTTCATCATCATTGTCATCATCGATCATCTTCATTGTCATCATCGTCATCATCATCATCATCATCATCATCATCATTGCCATCATCGATCATCTTCATCATCATCGTCATCATTGATCGTCTTCATCATCATTGTCATCTTCATCATCGTCATCATCATCATGATCTTCATCATCCTCATCATCATCATCTTCCTCATCATCATCAGTAATATCTTCATCATCATCGTCATCATCATCATCATCATCGATCATCTTCATCGTCATCATCATCATCATCATCATCGTCGTTGTCATCATCATCGTCATCATCGATCATCTTCATCATCATCGACATCATCATCGTCATCATCGATCGTCTTCATCATCATTGTCATCTTCATCATTGTCATCATCATCATGATCTTCATCATGATCATCATCGTTATATGATATCTGACGCGGCTATTACCTAGAAAAACCAATGGTGTTTGTCGTCGGTGATTTAGCGATCTCGTCGGATTCTTTTGAGGTCAGAAGTCTAATATTAGACACATGCATTGACGGCATGGGAGGGTTTCAAGACTCGAATGAATGACACTCACCATTGCAGCATCAGAGACCATACCTATAAATTAAATAATGTGATACATGGGGCCAACATTGAAATTTTTTAAATATGTGTTGGCTTGGACTAAAATTTGGCATGGTTAGACCAGATGCATGCATTTACGGTGTGGGAGGGTTTCTAGACTCAAAAATGAATGACACCAACCATTAATGGAGCATTAAAAACCATGTAATGATACTCAACAAGAGTAATTTGATCATTGTAAAATCTCAATCACAGCTGAACCTAGCTACTATGGATTCCTCACTTGGTGAAAGATTGCACAACATTTGCAAGAATGGCATAAAATTTTTAAATGAATGAAGAACAATGCACATGAAATGGTGAATAATGTCAATATTATTAACTGTCCAACCTTAACATAGGTTAAGAACACTCATATATACAAATCTGGAAGAATTCGAATCCATCTGGAGTGTTCACACTGATCTAGCTTAGAAAAAGCTCAAACCCCCCTAGGTTGACCAAAATATCCCAAACCATCCCAAACTGGTTCAAATCAGCTGTGTGAATGCTAGGAATGACTAGACAGGCCCATGTGACCTCACACATGTGAAGAAACTGGTTGGTTAGAGGTTTGGAAGCTAAAATTGGCCAAAATGATGACAAAGTTGGCAAGATTGTCCACAAACTGAGCAAATGCGCCCTAGGTAGAAGAGAAGCATGCTGAATGCATTAAATGACCTGAGGAGGGCGCTCTAGGCATGCTGAATGCATTAATTGCCCTGGGGAGCACTCCAATTAGCTGGTTTGACTCAGCACTTGTTCACATTGCTAACCAATTCATGATAATTTGACCAATTTACCAACTAAACAACTTAGGGATGTAATCATTAATCACTTGGGCTAATTAATCATCATTAATAAATGATTAATGTACATAGGTGGAAAAATGTTCTAACACCCCCCCCTTAAGCTAGACTTAGTGAAATATCAAAAATTAAGGCCTTGGCAACTAGGCTCAAGTCACCTTTTACATCATAAAATTTATTTGTCCATGTAACCAAGGTAAGGAGGAAAACCACATGGGAAATAAAACCTCCCCTCTAAAATGGACATGTGGCATATATCAAAATACACCAATCATCACCATGCATCACTCACCCCAAGAAAAGATCTAAGGTGAGTGAAGGTCTTCTCGGTAAAACACTTGGTGAAGATATCAGCAGTTTGCTCTCTGGATGGGCAATACTGCAATGCTATGGTCCGGTCATGCACCAAACCCCGAATGTAATGCATGTGTATCTCTATGTGCTTGGTCCTCTGTCTCTGCACTGGATCGGTAGAAATCTTGATTGTACTTTGATTATCACACCAAAGAATAGTGGGTGAATCAAAGACAATCCCGAACTCTGCAAGAATACCTTGCAACCAAACACATTGTGTGGCTGCATTAACTGCTCCCCTGTACTCGGCCTCAGCTGAAGATAAGGAAATAGTGCTTTGTTTCTTGCTTGACCAGCATATAGGTCCATGTGCAAGCATAAATACATAACCGGAAGTTGACTTCCGATCAATACAATCACCGGCCCAATCAGAATATGTAAATCCTACTAGTTCAAGGGATGAACCAGCAACATAATGGATACCAAAAGACTTAGTACCCTGAACATAATGAAGGATCCTCTTGGCTGCCTTCCAATGGATCTCATGAGGCTCTTGCATGTGCCTTGCAACAGCCCCAACAGCATATGACAAATCTGGTCTAGAATGAGTAAGATATAGCAAGCTTCCAACAAGTTGCCTATACAACGAACTGTCAACTAGTGGTGAAGAACCCCATTCTGTAAGCTTAACTCCTGAAAGAAATGGAAATTTTGCAGACTTACATTCAGCCATCTTAAATTTCTGCAGCAAATCTGAAGCATACCTTGACTGACATACAGAAATTCCATTCACAGATTGATCAATCTCCAAACCCAGAAATTGTTTTAGCAATCCTAGATCGGTCATGGAGAATGCACTGTGCAATGCTCTCTTAACTGGGTCAATTTCTTTGGTGCAGCTACCAGTGATCAAAAGATCATCAACATACAGTACAATAATCAATATCAGATCACTAACATGCTGCATATACACATTTGGATCAGACTTACACCTCTCAAACCCCAAAGATAGCAGAAAATTGTCCATTTTTGCATACCATGCTCTAGGAGCTTGCTTGAGCCCATAGAGTGACTTGTTCAACCTGCAAACAAGTGTATGATCAGAAATAAAACCTTCAAGCTGCTGCATATAAATATCCTCATTCAGATCCCCATGAAGAAAGGCACTTTTTACATCCATGTGATGAATCTCCCATCGCTTGGAAGCCCCAATGGCCAAAACTAGTCTTATGGAGTCCATCTTTGCCACCGGTGCAAATGTCTCTGTATAGTCCACTCCTTGGACCTGAGAGTAACCCTTAGCCACCAACCTGGCCTTATACTTCAGATCAGAGCAATCAGATCCAATTTTGGTTCTATAAATCCACTTGCATTGCACTAGTTTCCTCTTGGGAGGAAGAGGGACCAAATCCCAAGTTTTGTTCTCATGGAGTGAGTTCATCTCCTCTTGCATGGCTGATTGCCACCTTGGGTCTGTACATGCTTCTGAATATGACATTGGATCAGATCCAACCATCAAATAACATGCCTCACTCAGATCAGAATTATTATATGCAAAGGAATTGTGAAATTGAGATCTAGTTTTCCTAGCATCTTGGGGATCTCCCACAAGCTCTCCGGCACTTTGAATTGTTTTCTCTGCCCACTTGGGCCTTGAAGGGGGGATATGTTCAGAATCCATATCAACATCATCTTCAGCAATATCAGAATCAGAAATATCAGAGAAAGAATCACTACTTACTTCATCATCAAGACGAGGGAATGAGCATTCCCCATCACCTTGTTCACTAGCTTGCAAGAATTCTTCCTCTTCGAATTTGACACTTCTTTCAATGAAAGTTTTGTGAGTGGATGGATCAAAGAGCTTGTATCCCTTTGAATCCTCTGCATACCCAACCATGATTGACTCCTTGCTTTGGGGCTGCAATGCCTTTCTCTTCTCCGGTGGAATTCTGGCCCAAGCCCTTGAGCCAAAAATTCTGAAATGTGAGACATTTGGCTTGTGGCCCATCCAAGCTTCAAATGGAGTGATTCCTTGCAATGCTTTGTGTGGTGCTCTGTTCTGAACATATGCTGCACAATTCATAGCTTCAGCCCATAATTTAGGAGACAAATCCCTTGCTTGCAACATGCAAGTTGCCATCTCTTTCAGTGCTCTATTTTTGCGCTCTGCAACACCATTTTGCTGAGGTGTGTAGGGCACTGAGTGTTGCATCTGAATGCCATGCTCTTGACAGAGCTGCTGCAAATTGTTGTTGACATACTCTCTACCATTATCAGTCCTCAAAACCTTCATGGTCTTCCCACTGAAGTTCTCAACCATGCTCTTAAAAATCTTGAAACATTCAAAGACTTCAGATTTTTGCTTAAGGAAAAATAACCAGCAGTACCTTGAGTAGTCATCGATGAAGGTGAGCACATATTTGCTGCAGCCATAGGAGGGAGTGGGGAGTGGCCCTATCAGATCAGAATGCACTATCCCAAGAGGTTGATCAGCCCTCCTTGCCTTCCCTTTGTCATACTTCCTTTCAGGATGCTTCCCAACCATGCAACCCTTGCATGTTCCACTCGAAAAACTGATTTGGGGCAGCCCTTCTACCATATTTTCTTTGCTTAAAACTTGAAGATATATGTAGTTTAGGTGCCCATACCTTTGATGCCATAGCTTGCTGGTCTCATTCCCATGTGACAGAAGCACACTTGGTGAAGAGAATTCGAGGAAGTGGGAGAACTTGTACATCTTCATGTCATGGTCTGCAACGCCCTTTGCAACAATTTTCCCGGTGGAAACTTCTGATATCTCCACATCATCCTGAGTGAAGACCACCTTCTTTGCTGCTCCAGTATGTGTCATTTGATATACAGAGAGCAAGTTTGCTGCAAGATTTGGCACGTACAGCACATTGGAGAAGAAGCCATTCTCCATAGAAATTTTCCCAATGCCATGAGTAGGGATTTCTGAGTCATCTCCCATTCGAATTGAGAGGCCACTGTAGGGAGCAAGTTCAGAAAATGAGTCTCTTGAGGAAGCCATGTGCCTTGAGGCACCTGAATCAATGATGAACAAAGGTGAATGAGATGAGCTAGCCACCAAAGCATGGCAGCTCTCCTTGTCTTCAGAAACGCACTCCTTCTTCTTGGAACTTTCAGGAAGAGGAATATTATTTTTCTGTAGGAGATGGGTCATGGTGTCTATGGTTTTCTTCATGCATGAGCTCTCTGGATGAAAACCTCTTTGACAGTAGCTACATTTTGTCTTCTCAGCCTTCTTTCCCTTGTTCTTGACAGGATTCGAAACCCCCTCAGAGGATTTGGGCCTCTCATCCTTCTTCTTCTTCTCTTGAGGTTTCGACCCCTTGGGTTTTTGCTTGCCTCTTCCACATTTCGAATCTCCAGCTGCAAGAACTTGATCTTTTTGCTTGATGGAGCCCATCAAGACCAGCTTGTCTTGCTCTTGAGTTAGCATCTCCATGAAGTCAGCCAAGGATGGCATCTTCCAACCTCTAACTGTGAGCCTTGTGGAGTTGAAGGAAGACACAAAAACTGAGTATTCAGAACCCAATTTGGAGAGAATGGACAACACCAACGGTTCTTCTTTCTTCTCTATGCCACATTGTCTGATCTGCAAGACCAAGTTCTTGAACTTGGTGAAGAAGTCTTGGATGGAATCGAAATTCCCTGGGCTCAGTGAGACAAGCTCATTTTCGAGCTGGTGGCCTCTCATCTCATCAGTCTTTCCAAACAGTGTCTCAAGCTTGAGCCACACTTCATTTGGAGTTGCTAGACTTTCTACATGAAACAGGAGGTCTCTCGAAATGCTGAGACAAAGGAGGCCAAATGCCTCATCCATTCTGTTAAAAAACTTGGATTTCTCCACAGCTGAGTTTGGCTCCACCTCAGTGCCCATCGTGATTCTGTAGAGACCCTTAGATCTCAGCAAAATCACCATTTCTGCCTTCCAATCGAAATAGTTGAAGGGTGTGAGCACGTTTGGGTGAGATGGCTCCATTTTCCTCTGCTGCAATTCGTACTTGCTGACAATGCTGATCTTCAGTACCTGCAAACAACTCTCAAATCACTCAGGAGGGATCTACACTAACAGATTCGAACCCTGTATGGATAGTGGGTGCATTCGGGAGAGCATCACACCTGAGAGGAGCCACTAGATTTCTCCAGTAAGCTCAAGGCAATGGCCTCAGGAATTATGTGGTTTCTCCACTGCTTCTGGCAATCCACTACAACAGTCTTGCTGGTTTGAATTCTAGCTCCAAGAGCTCTGATACCATGTAAAATCTCAATCACAGCTGAACCTAGCTACTGTGGATTCCTCACTTGGTGAAAGATTGCACAACATTTGCAAGAATGGCATAAAAATTTTAAATGAATGAAGAACAATGCACATGAAATGGTGAATAATGTCAATATTATTAACTGTCCAACCTTAACATAGGTTAAGAACACTCATATATACAAATCTGGAAGAATTCGAATCCATCTGGAGTGTTCACACTGATCTAGCTTAGAAAAAGCTCAAACCCCCCTAGGTTGACCAAAATATCCCAAACCATCCCAAACTGGTTCTAATCAGCTGTGTGAATGCTAGGAATGACTGGACAGGCCCATGTGACCTCACACATGTGAAGAAACTGGTTGGTTAGAGGTTTGGAAGCTAAAATTGGCCAAAATGATGACAAAGTTGGCAAGATTGTCCACAAACTGAGCAAATGCGCCCTAGGTAGAAGAGAAGCATGTTGAATGCATTAAATGACCTGAGGAGGGCGCTCTAGGCATGCTGAATGCATTAATTGCCCTGGGGAGCGCTCCAATTAGCTGGTTTGACTCAGCACTTGTTCACATTGCTAACCAGTTCATGATAATTTGACCAATTTACCAACTAAACAACTTAGGGATGTAATCATTAATCACTTGGGCTAATTAATCATCATTAATAAATGATTAATGTACATAGGTGGAAAAATGTTCTAACAATCATCATGGTTTCACTCTGAAATAACTTATTTTTTCGTGGACTCGCTAGTACCATTGCTTATGGACCCTTACAAGGAAATCCTCTTAGGTCGTTGATTGTGTTGGGATAAATCATCACTAACTTGTTTGATGGACCTAATGGTCCCATGATAAACACTCATAACATGTAAACTATAGAGGACATACAAAAAATGGTTGATTCTCTCACCCAATTAGTTAGCAAAATGGAAACCAAGAATCACTTCTCATTTTCCGATGCTTCCAATAGTATGACGCCTCATTTTTCTGAAGTAATTCTAAACAAGTTTGGCGGGTCAGATTCGATTGGTTGGTTCAATCGATCAAATTAACCACTAACTTTCCCTTAATGTAATATTTTATTACCTAATGAAATTCATTTTAGGAGTCATCAAAGTTCATTTGTTTCTTCATGAAAATTAATTGATTATTTTTTAAGCAATTCCTTATTAGTGGTCTTAAAGAGGAAATTAAATCCCACTTAGAGGTGAACCACCCTACTACTTGGTTGGAGGAAAATAATATTTATTTTCATGCCTATGTTATATCCTATGCTCACTCCAAAATACCCAACTTTATTTCATTTCCTTTCCCCAACTATGGTGGCTCTTCAACAACCTCTTCCACCTTTCAAGGTCCATAAGTTGGCATAGGACAAAATGGAGGAACATCAACTTAAGGTTATATGCTACAATTGTAATGAAAAATATTCTCTTGAGCATAGATGTAAGGAACATCAATTATTTGTGGACATATTTGAGGACATTTATGAGATGAACTTGATGGAAGAACTCAAAAGGAATCCCCTCCCATCATTGAGGAAGTTTTTCTTCCTAACCCTATGAAGAACCCTATATCTCCCTTAATTATTTGACTAGTATTTATTTCTCCTTATTAATGTTCAAATGGGTGATTACTCCTGGAAAACTAACATGCTTTCCATTGAAACGGGTGGGCATGATATTGTTCTCGGTGTGAATGGATAATAATATTATGTCATATCACCATGGATTTATTGGAATTACAAATGAGAGAGCATGATCATAGCATCTCATTGCTTCATCGTATCCTCCCATCCAATGTGTGATCATATTGTCATACTTTTGAACAAAATAATATATGAAATTAAAAATATTGTATCGTTGTTCTTAGTTATTGGTATCATTCATCCTAGTACCAACCCGTACTCTTCTTTGGTTGTCATGGTCCTTAAAAAACAAGTCACTTGGCACATGTGTCCCAATTTTTTATCTCTTAACTCCTTGATAGTGAAAAATAAATTTCTCATTCCAGTCATTAATTATCTCTTATATGATACATGGAGATAAATTCTTCATTGATCGTGACCTTCGCTCTAGTTATCGCCAAATTCACATGAATGAAGAAAATATTCCTAAATATCTTTCCATAGTCATTAAGGTCAACATGTGTTTTTGGTGATTCCTTTTATCCTTTGCAATGAGCCTTCCACTTTTCAGAGCCTGGCATGAACCATATTTTTTAAGCCCCTTCTTGAAAGTATGAGGAGGAAGGGTGCATATTTTCCTTATCTTCCCTGGTATCCAATTGGCTATAGGAGGTAGTTAAGAATGGTCAACATATACCAAGATCATGATGATGGAAATGATTATGTAACAAACATTAAAAAAAACATTATATATTTAACAATTAGATAATAATTAAAAAATCATTATATATGTAACATTAAATATAACAATTAGAAAACAAACATCATATATAACAAAAAAATGAATATATAATAAATAGAATTAAAACATGAATAAATAAAATTACAACATAGATATATAACAATGGTTTTTTAATTTGTTTTTAATTAAATATATATATAACAATTAAAATTTAATTGTTATATATATATATATTTAATTAAAAACAAATTAAAAACAAATTAAAAACCAAAAAACAAACATTACATAACATATATATTGAACAAATAGAAAAGCCGATGGCCATATGCATTTCACAAACCTGCGATTTGCGATTTGGAGTGACCTCAAGTGACCTCGATTTGGAGTGACCCTCGTTTTGCAGCTGCGCCTCTGCGATGTGGACCTGCTATCGATTTGGATTGGACTATTCAATTGTGGGAGAGGCGGTTTGTGATTGTGGTAGGGGAGAGGGAGTGACCCAATGACCAAGCAGTGGGAGTGACCCAACGAGCAAGCATTGGGAGAGGCGGTTTGGAATCCAAGCAAATAAACTATAAGAGGAGCCGGAATTGCCTCCCACATCCATGTGTACCAAGCCCTAAATTGTTTTGATTTGAGAAATTTAAAAATTTGATAGCAAATGACTGTGATTTCATTACTAATTCGATCTTCTAAGAGGGTTTCATTGATAATTCAATCTACATTGGGGTATTTTTATCTTATTGCATCTACTGTTTTTTTTAGTTTGTTGGGTGAACCCTCACCTCTTTGTAGTGAACTGAAAATGATGGCCTTAATATCTCATAGCAAAAAGAATATAGTGACTTTTTCTTATTTCCTTGCATTTTGATTCTGGAAGGGCCTTCATCAGAATGAGAATACTGCGGTTGACAAACATAGGCTTGTTGTCCTCAGGCAGAGGAATGAATGTTCAACCTTCGTTGAAGCTGATCACTATGACCAATATCATGAAATAGATGTATTAGATCAAAAAGTTGAGGTTCTTGCAATGGACTCCCTTATTTTATCATGAATGGGGGGGGCGGGGACTATTACTAATGACCCTGATAAAGCAGCGTTACCAAGCTCTCATTGTGACTGAGTACTTGTATTCACATAGGCCCGAGTTAAGGTTTCCATTATTGCATTAAAGCACCAATCCGAGCTAACAGCAAATAATAATAGACTAGGCAGAAACTTGCACTCATTCCTCTTTTCATAGGGGGGCAGGTAGGAGAGGGAACACCTATTTGTATTGACTGAATCTAAAACTCCATAGGAAGCTACGGCTAAACTGGAAATAACTACTTTTAATCATCTGCCCATAGACCTATATCGTGCTTTTTAAAGGCTCCCTATGAATGAAGCAGTAATTGGGTCAAATTATTATATTTAAAATGCGCAACATTCCAAACAGATGATTGCCTATGTTGATTCAAAATAAGATGGACAGAGTGTCCAACAGAAGTTGGCAAGTGATCATCAATTTCATTTGCATGCGCATCCAAATCAGTTGTGACACTGCTGGAAACATTGCCATCATCTTTCTTTAGCAGCGCCTTTGAATCCTCAGTAAGTGCAACTTGCCATAGTATTTCTTGATGTATCATCCCAATATCAAGAAACACATCCTTGCTATCATTTCCAAACTCTATCATTAATGCTACCAACCATTCATTCTCTTTAGTATCATCAGCTAGAAAGACAAAAAATTCTACCACAAACTAGCACCAAAATACTTTCCTATTCAGTCCATCTTTTGCAGCTAATAAATTAGTCCCTGCAACATGATCCAAAACATTTAATGTAGTCTTGAGATGTTCCTTCAGATGAGCACAAAATACCCTTGCAAGGGCAACTGAGTGTTGTTGTGTGAATGCTTTGAAAACTGCAACCATGTGCATAGCTACAGACATCCCTTTTGAAGATAGCAGAATACTTGGAAGAGTCAGGAACCTCATAAGGGCTTCAATGCCATTTTTCTCAACAAATATTCTACAAGTTTCAGGATTTTCCATTGCCAGATGCACAAACACCATGGCATGTGAAATGCTTAATTTTAGAAATCATTCATTACTCATATTGTCAAGAGACAATCCACTAGTTCCAACCCTGTCATTATGCTTATCTTCAGAATCAGTATCCATAGGAACATGACTATCCAAACTATCTTTGGCCTCTACTCTGAGCCTATGGGCCTTGCTGGGGCATACGTTGTTGATCCCTAGTGGTTGTCAGCTATTGCAGAAAGGGTTTATTGAAAAATATATCTGATTATAAGGAAGGTCTAAACCAACATTATTGATGATAGTTGTTAGTTCTGTTTAACTTGTTCATTACTTTATTAATGCTGTTGTTATTTATTGTCCTTGTCTACTTCAACTTTAACAGAGGGACCTTTGGGAGTGTTAAAGTTGAAAGAGATGAAAATTATGTTTAAATTTATATTACCTTGTCACAACTATACTATTTTGTTTCTAGGATTGATTTAGGAATTTACTTATGCATTAAAGTATAAATATTTTAATTTTCTGCTCCAAACCCTGACCTAACCCAATTTTCAACTCATATAACAAGTTGTAGCCTCTCCTGAGCAGACCTCAGTCCCAAAACAGTCCCGAAGTAGTAATTTTTTAAAACTAAAATCACCATACTTTGAACTTTCCTCAAGTCTCGGCATGGAAGCAGCCTCCATCTCCAATTTTGAAATGAATGCCTCAGCCTCCACCAAATTAAATGAATGCCACAAAAAATTGTTGTGAATTGGAGGGATGTTAAGTTAACCAACCAAACCGTGAATGCAAAAAGAAAGACTTAAGGCCACCCACATTGTAGTTTTGAAGGTTCCCTGTGTTATTAGTGAAGTAGCAGTGAATCCAGATATGACTTGGAATTTTTTTCATGGGGCCTGTCAAGGCTCCATAGAGTAGTGCAAGATCAGGTTTTCTCTATATATCTCCGATAGCCATTTCTTCATAGATAAATCCTACTTGGGGGATAGGAAAAACAATATGGGTGAGTTCAATTTGCTCTTCTATCTTTTGAAATTTGTTGCAGAATTGGGTCTCACCCAGATTCAAGTCATACAGTCTGCGTGTTAAATAACTCAGCAACAAATTAAATATAAATCTGGTATGGATGTCAACCAAATCATCATCCTCTTTAAATTTCCCTGTCTCTGTAAATTAGATTGCCATGATATGCGAATGATTAGGTTGATAACTATACTACAGCTAAAAATTGCCCTTTATAAAATTGACATATCCTTCCATGTAGATTATAAAAATTGCAATTAGGTCAAGTTCTCCTTACATGGTTTGGATAAAATTGAAAGCTTCAATTTTCATACAATTAGAAAAGTTTGGGCTGTGTAGAATGTGAGGAATGAGAATGTATCAATCATTGCCACCATATGAGTTTTGAAAGTAAGATTAATTGGCCCCATCTCATTATGAAGTAGAACCATGTGAGGTAGATCCTATAACACCATTAGCATCATGATATAAGCAAAATCGAAGTTCTGTTTTCCATCGAGGCTGCTTGAAGATGATAATTTCCAGAAAGTGACCCCATGGTACAAAGTAACGAAACATTTGATGGATTGGAAACGTATATATATAAAAGGAACAGAATTATATAGGCCTAAAATTGCGGTTGGTGCCATTGCGGTCAAATTTAAATCAATTTGTAAGCCACCTCGACGGAAAACGGAACTTCGATTTTGCTTACCCATTTTTGTTGTTCTGGTTTAGGAAGTATTTCAGGCTATTATGGTTTGTTTTAAAGTCTTCATCTTCTTAAAATTGGCTTTCATTGTATCATTCATCAGGGTTAGTAAATTCATAAAAGGTAAGCATGCATCATCATACTTTAGACTTCAATCAAACCATCATGACTTGGATTGTGGCAATTTTAGTCTTCGACTAGGGTAGTATTGTAACAGTTTTAACACTTAGAATATAGTAGCTTGGGGGAATTCATGTCAAGGTACTCAATGCAAGTTAAAGGGGAAATGATTAG
Organism: Larix kaempferi; assembly: GCA_027924585.1. Lineage (NCBI taxonomy): Eukaryota > Viridiplantae > Streptophyta > Pinopsida > Pinales > Pinaceae > Larix > Larix kaempferi. Next base: position 6,314,967 of record BSBM01000124.1, on the reverse strand, counting down.
CATTGCTCATGATGTAAAAGTAAAGGATGTATTTCTCATGATTAGGAGACTCTTGTATTTATAGTCATAAAAAAACAAGTTGTGGTATAGCTTCCCCAGTTGTGGTTACTGTTTTTTTATTAAGCTCATGAAGATTTATATGCAGTTTATTGTTTCTACTATCCCTGTGTTTTTTTGAAGAATGATTGAAGAATGTTATAAGTGTTCCTAGAGAATTATGAACATGGATATGTACAATTCCTTATATTTATCATCACTTTGTTTTATGTGATGAATTCATTTGCATGACTTGAGTATATCTGAAGCTCTCATTGAGGTCCCATGAATGAACTTGAACACTTGTTGCAAGAATTTAATTTGAAAGAGTAGTTATAGTTTGAAAGAACTCTCTCCTTACCTTAGCTAGCATTCATTGAAAGGAAAGGCTTATTTTATTCATATGCATTTGCATGGTTTGAGTCAGTCATCACACCACGAGTTGCACTTCCATCACCCAACTGAGACAAATATTCTTGGGCTTATACTTATGAGATCATTCTGTAATTTAAGTCTCCTAGCATACATTAAATGGGTTTTAAATTGAAATAATGTGTCCTACCATACATGACTATTCACAATATCACAATGTCATGCTTATGCTCGCTAATTAGGTTTAAACATTGTCATGCATTTTAGTCATTAGAAGTAGAAGAAAGTTATTTTTAATGGATTCATTTAATTTGAAAGAGTAGTTATAGTTTGAAAGAAATTTATCCTTACCTTAGCGAGCATTCATTGAAAGGAAAGGATTATTTTATTCACATGCATTTGCATGGTTTGAGTCAGTCATCACACCACGAGTTTCACTTCCATCACCCGATTGAGTAATACAACCACTAAAATTTACACCCGCTAACTAAACACACCATAACCTCACTTGAGGAAATCAAAAGAATTTGGTAGTTAGGTAGGACACTGGGGATAGGCATCCAAATAATTCCCCCTTGTCATTTTTCATATGAGACATAGTCATTGTCTTTAGGGAACCAAAATCCTCTAGTATTTGTTGACATGGTCACAACTAGTTTGTGGAGGGGCCTCCTGTTGTTTCAGGGGTTAAACCGTCGCGAGATCGAGAACCGGATGGAATATGTGGAATGCCGCACTCCACTTAGCCCTAAGGCAACATCGATCATTGTCTTCCTTGTATTCTCCGGCCACCATACTGGTGATACAAAGGTGATAAGGCAGAAGTGCCGAAAACCTTTTATGACGTGTCATGAACGAGGTAGCTTAGTGACTTTTCTACTAGGGCTCTTTTACCCAGGGTCCCTTTCGGTAGAGGGATATCCTTCAAATTAGGTCTCTCAATTTGTATTGTTCGACTTGGATTTCATCACCTTGCGAAGGATATGATTTGTCGAGGTCTCCAGCTCCTAGTTAGGAAGTTTGCTTGCATTTTCACCTTTTTAGAGGGTCTTTTTCTTTTTAGTGCTACTTGTTGGCATTCTGGCCACTTTTGTTTCACCTCGCTTACTGTGACATCGGTCCCAGTAAAGTTTTTTGAGCTTGTTTTTTTGGCCTGCGACCCTTGTCTTTTCATAGCTCCCCTTCTGCACGCTCGGTTTCTTTAGGGTTTTTGAGTTCATACACGGTAGTTACCAATACTTATTTGATGATGTGTGATGTCCTCTTCTCCTAGGTCTTCGAGATGGTTGAGTTAGATGGTCTTCTGAAGGGACTGAACACCCCTTCATGGAGCCACTAACACTTGACTATAGGAGTAGTCTCGAGGACCACGTGATCACATCACCCGTGTGGACTTTTCCGTTTACTATGATGATGGTCTTTCAAGTTATATGGAACAAGGGTACATTTGAGAGAGAGATGAAAGGTTGTACCCCACCTTGGTCGATTGTCTTATGGTCCTTTCATTTTGTTGATAATATTTTTGTGGTACCTTGCCTTTTACCTTTTGGGTGTTTTACTGATATTGGGATATCTTGTGATTTGTACCACCTTTTATGTTTTAGGTCTTGTGGGTACTATGGTAGTTTGTCCACATTTGAGGTACACCCACTTTCTCCAAATTGTTATGTGTCTTTATACCCACTTCGTACCACCCTCCTGACCTTAGTTTGGAAGATTGCATGCTATCATACCTTTTGGTGGTACCATTTGAGTTACAAGAGGTAGTTACAAGGAGATATTGCATATATGAGGTAGTTACAAGGAGATATTGCATATATTGCTTTGTATTTCCTTTTATGTTTTTGGTCTTGTGGTTATAACTATGGTAGTTTTTCCATGTTTGTGGTAGTGTACACCCCCTTAGTCCCAAGGGTTGTGAGTCTTTATACCCATTCATTTTTTTTTACTTGTACCTTACTGGTTGGTCTTTGTACTGAGCCTTTTTACTGTCACTGAATTTATTTGATTGACCGTACCATAGCCCAGTCATCTCTTTCTCTCTGGTTTGTACTAGCCCTATCATAGGGTCACTTGGTTCCCAGAGTTGACTGGCCTCTAGGAGGCACAGTCATTTCTGAAAGTAACTCTTCTGAGTATACTACAGGAAACGTCTACACTAAGGTAATCAAATATGTGGTAAATAGTTTTCATTAAGTAGCCAAGACTTGTAGCATTAGAGGAGATCCTGTAACATCTATGTGTAGTGTTTCATGTGTGCTATACGTGTGTTACATGTGTGATGTAGTGTTAAATCAAATAGTAAAAAACAACTCATAAATATTGCATGACTTTCTACTCTTAAGAAAGATAAATTGGTCGTCTTCCGATCATCACTTGAATGCCTACATGTTGACAAAGGGAATGAGGATCAAGTAAAATTATAAAAGGCGTTACACGTCAACTTTTAAGAGGCGCTATGCCTTGCGATCGAATCTAAACTTTTTTCCAATGATGCAGGTAGAACCAAACATGTATTTGTCTAATCTGTCTTCCTTGAGCGAGGGGAGTTTAGGAAGGCTAGAGGAAAGTGAGACATCTAGTATGTCTAGAAGAATTGTATCAACTAGATGTCAAAAAAACAAAAGAAGATTCCATAGACGCAATGAATTTTTTCACGGTCAAGGGGGGGCATGCTCCTATGGTGATGAGACAAAAGACGACGAAGAGGTGCCCTTGAGGTACATACATTTAGTGAAACAATGGGTACCAAAGGATCTTCCTCCACCGAACACTGATTTTTGTCTGAGCGAGAGGAGATATCGAATTGCACCGTCATTGATACATGGTTTCGGGTTGTTTTCCATGGATTGCATCTTGGTTGGTTACGGGACATGTACAGAATTGATGGAGTATGTTGGACCCATATACAACTAGAATGATTGGATGCGCCTTGTCCGATATACAAAAAGTATGCGTAGCTATGGATTGTCAACAAACTATTTACAATTAAAAGCCAAAAATCAAAATAAAGGAGGAACGTTGTACATGGACGGAAGGCCAAAGGCCACAGGGAATATTGCAGGGTTTATAAATAGTACACAACCAGGGTCTACAATTAAGCAACCAAATTGCGAATTTGAGGGGCGTGAAGGAAACCGTGTTTTTGTAGTTGCTATTAAAACAATATCTGCAGGGGACGAGTTGCTTATTAATTACCCCGTCAACCGAGTAGATACAAACAAGGTTACTATATAACATTTTACCCAACCTTTTAGTAATAAATTAAACATCATAAGGATTTTTTGTTAGTTTATTTCATTTAAATTTCACATATTTACTTCGCAAGCCAGTGATCGGGATAAATCCCTGCCAACAAATGGTTGAAGGAGAACTTCTTCCTCGACGGAGCAGGTATACATCTTTCTAATAGTACAAATATAATAAGAAAAAAGAGTTTTTATTTGCTTTCTTTTTCCATTATTAATAACTTGGTTTTTGTTATATAATGAAATTTATATTTGATGCAGAACGTTGATCAGGAAATACACCCGTTGAATGTTGATCAGATGACAACACCCTCGGGGCAACAGGCACACCTGATTTGAATTGTACAATTAAAATATGTCAAAATGTTTTAGCATTATATTAATGTTTCAATGAATATTTTGGTTTCATTTACATAATTTTCCAGTCTATGTTTTTGATGCAGGCCGGTTCCATAAGGTTGGCCACAACAGGGTCCGCACAACATGTATACATCTTTGTAATATTAAAAATATAATATGAATAATAATTTTTTTGATGTGTTTTCTCATTAATAGTTTTGGAATCGTTTAGGTGACTTTCACTATGTTTTTTTATTAGGGTGTTGTTAGGGAAGCTCCCAGATATTAGCAGATCGGGGCAAGTCCCCTATGACCATTGATCCAATGAGTGGATCGCGATCCTCGAGGTTGCAGGTATAATTCATTTCAATTGTACCAATATAATACGTAGCATAATGTTAATTTTGTTATGTATTTTTCATGTGATATACTGGTTTCGTTATGATAATGTAAACCGTGTTGTAATTTTACGAATCTATCATGATAGATGTGTTATATACGTTAATATAAAATTTGGAATCTATCAATAGAGAACTCAGTAGTGCTTTATATATGTTTGTTGAAGCCCACTAGTGAATCGCAGTATGAATTAGCATCGAAAGATTTTCCGTTAGACCTTGAAGTCGCAGAGGTGCTTCACGATCGTGAAAAAATTGGTGAAGCCGCACACCCGCTAAAGATGGCAGAGAGATTGTTGAATAGATATACTGCGGAAATCCTTTCTCTAGTAATCCAGGTTCTACAGACAAGCGCAATTAAAGAAAGGATTGCATTGTTGGAACATAAATCTAATAACTTGCGAATAAGTTGAGGAATCTTGAATCATAGAATAATTCATTTAAATCTTTATAATGTTCTCTTTTATATGATAGTATTGAATGTATAAGACGTGGTGTGTATTTACAGAATTATAAGGGACCACACAATATTGGTCAAGGTGGTGTTGGCCCCAGCGAGGCTCGTGGAGAGACTTCGCATCACGACCAAACGACTCCACATAGTTCGAATCCTTTGCCATTGTTGTTGACCGAACAATCGACAACACGTTCCAAAACACCATGGACCCCCGCTATGAGCACAACAACCACTACTGACCAACACACAATGGATTGTCCACAAGAAGGGGTTGACACCGAGTCCCCTATCAATTTTGATGTCGAACAAGCTACATTTCCAGGATCTTCCGATGTCAAAAACACGGGAATACTGGAGACAACATTTTTGGTGGACGAAGATCTCGTTCCAATAAAGATACCAACGATCCCAGGTAATTAATCATAGTTGCTCAGGTTAATTAGTGTTTATAATTTCATTGTAATATACCGATAAATTTTTTTTTATCAACTAATTATGATCATGGCATGATTGTTGTGTAGGAAACAATGTTTTCTATAAACATATGAATGAATTTTGCTTGGAGATCTTTGGGCCCACCATCCGAAAAAGGTGGGATAGACAATCGAAACATTTAAAATATGAACTCAATAATCGGTTGGTTGGCCTGTTTGGGGAGAAAACCTTCAGTCATTCCAATGTATTGAAAAAGGCTTGTCAAAATGTGAAGGTTTTCTGAGACAAATATAGGACACACCTCGAAAGAAACCATAGGTATGAGCTCCCACCAATGATTCTAGCAATGGAGTGGAGATCTCTAATGGAATATGGAAAGGAGAAGGCTCTGAGAAGAGAAGGCAAGCTAACACCAGGCATAGGTAGGTATGCAATACTTTCCGCAATGTAATTCTAAACCTTATTATCCTTGATTTCTATATCGAACTTGGAACATCTAACATATTTCAACACTTGCATAGGCTACCAGACACATCAAAGGCCACAAAGGAAAGACTAGAAAAAATAGGTCAGCACAAGCTTGGCCTTGGTGGTTATTTCAATTTGGTGGCACTGTTTGTAAGTTTCGAGAAACCAACAATGAATACAAATAATAAATTGAAAATTATTTTTTGTTTTATTGCACCGTAAAATGTTAATTAAGGACAATAAGCAAATATGCAGGCCAATCGATTCAATGAAGTACCCACAGAGGAAGACATGAAGCTTGGCTTCCAGGAAGGCTTTGGAGTTGTTCTTGAATGTAGAAGAAGCTTGTCTGGGAAAACGCAGTATTGTGGTACCAATCCATCCGGTGCACAGGTATATAGAATCTATATTGTTTAATGAAGATTTGTCACTTGTGGAATATTTTCGTTCCAAATACTTGATGTAAAATATTGACTATGTTGTTAACAAGAAAGTAATGATCCCATTAGTGTCGAAGAGGGACAACAAAAAATCGATGATCAAGCTTCAAATCCTGGTGATGAATTTATTCATATGCTAAAATTTTATTTATAGCATTGAAAATGGTGACCATTAATTGTTGTTCACCGTATTTCAACTACAGAGCATGTAGAGGATGAAACTGTACAGGTTGAGACTGGACAAGAACATCAACAACATGATTTGGTCACACCTGGTAAAAAAACACCTTCGTAATGAATTTTTTTAAATGAAAAACTTGTCATTACAACAGAAAAATATAACAATGTAACATTTTCACATCGTTACAGCAAATCCGAACCCCTTGCCACAAAATCCAAGTCTAGAACAACAATCAGCTAGGATATTGCAAACATCACCAAAAGCACCTACTAAAGAACCAAGAACTGGAAGAGAAAGTCCAGATGATGTAGATGGTCCTCTCATACATTATATACCACTGAAGAGAAGAAAAACTTATAAAAAGAAGGACGGGAAAAATAGCGTCTAAATATTTTTGATAACAATATATCATCCACTATTTTTGGTCTAATGAGTGAATGAATGGTTTAATGAATGTTCTAATGTTTTAATGATTCAATGTAGTAAACTGTTACCTTCATTGAATTTCAACTTTTATTGAATGAATGTGTTGACTGAATGATTAATGAATGGTGTATTGAATGTAATCTTTTATTCAATGAATGTGATGACCAACTAAAACGATGGTTTAGTGAATGTTAGCATTTATTGAATGAATAATGGATGAAAGTTCATGATGAAATATGGATGAATTTGCACATATTTGTTTTTTTCAAGTACATGCATTGGGTATGGGGAATTGAGAGTGATGTGAGAGGGGGGGGGCATAAGAGCTTCCCTTCACGTGGTTGGCCCTATTCAGTAGAGAATATGAAATTATTCTTGAAAAAGAGGTGAGCTCAATGAATGGCTACGATGCTGGCTTTCAACAACCCACTCGTGTGTTGTATAAATTTTGACAATTTCTTGGAGCTTGTTGTGATTTTTGGTTGCTCCTCATAACCAATTTCCAGTTTCCACAAAATCAAAGGTTGAGTAAATGATGCATTGGAATCAATATCCTTAACCTTCTCTTTAATTTCCTTGGAATCAATATCCTTAACCTCACATTAAACCCTTCCAAATTGGTATAATTACCATTCAAGGCTGGCTTCTTCTGAAGCATGATATTTGCAACTAAGCTAGCATACACTGACAACAATTAGAGACATGTTGCTTGTCGTGAATGCTCATCTTTTTTTTAGGAAAGCAACTTGACCATAATGGCTCCTCCTACACTACGGAATTAAAGTCAACAGCAAATTAAAGAAAACATATAGTTTGCATCGAAAAAATAACAGGGTACAAACTGAACTGAGGATATCCGAACCTGTGACCTATGTCTAGTCCCAAGTCTACCACCTTCAAGCTTGAAGTGCAGCTGGAAAGGGAGATCAACTTCAAGCTCGATTAATTCTGCATGCATTTCACAATGGGAGATGGTGGGCTACCACATTCAACCTTGATTCATTGTGTATGCATTTCACTATGCAATCGTCTTAGATTCTCGTTGCATTTTCCCTCTATTAGTTTATCAATTTGGTATGACCCACACCTGCCGTCCGAGGAGTGTTTCCGCGGTCTTGAGTTCCAGCCTGACAACGGTGATGATTCATTCTATATTTATGTTTCCCTTAAGCTGCAATATGGCAAACTCATAGTTCACTATCAAGATTTCTTTGACCGTCAGCTTTGTCAAACAAACCTTAATAGTGAACTATGAGTTTGTCATTTGCAGTTGAAGGGAAACGTAATACCATGAATCGTCAACCATTTCCAAGCTGAAACTGAAGACCGCGGAAACTCATTGGATGGCGGAAATTCATTGAATGGTTTAATGAATTTTCTAATTTTTTAATGATTCAGTGTAGTAAACAGTTACCTTTATTGAATTTAAGCTTGTATTGAATGAATGTGTTGACTAAATGATTAATGAATGGTTTATTGAATATTATCTTTTATTGAATGAATGTGTGTATTGACAGAAACAATGGTTTAGTGAATGTTAGCATTTATTGAATGAATAATGGATGAAAGTTCATGATAAAATATGGATGAATTTGCACATATTTGTTTTTTTCGAGTGCATGCATTGGGTATGGGGAATTGAGAGTGATGTGAAGGGGGGCAGGGGCCATAAGAGCTTCCACCTTCATGTGGTTGGCCCTGTTCAGTAGAGAATATGAAATTATTCTCGAAATAGAGATGAGCTCAATGAGTGGCTACGATGCTGGCTTTCTACAACCCACACGTGTGTTGTTTAAATTTTGACAATTTCTTGGAGCTTGTTGTGATTTTTGGTTGCTCCTCATAACCAATTTCGATTTTTCATAACTTCAAAGGTTGAGTAAATGATGCACTGGAATCAATATCCTTAACCTTCTCTTTAATTTCCTTGGAATCAATATCCAGCTTAACCTCAAATAAATATAAGTGAACAAAAGAAAATGCAAGAAAGAGATTAAACTTGCAAAATATAACACTTGTATTAATAAATTCAAAGAGAGAGAGTAATGTTCATGGGCCTCTTGGAGAGGATGAGCTCCTTTGAGCAAAGCTTCAATACAATACCAATCTTTGACAAAACAATATACATCCTTCTAGCGCTATAAATAGTTTCTTAATAACTACCAAAACCCTAACTACATGCAATCTCAAAATTAATGACTACCAACCACCTACTGGTTATTTAATAAAAATGAGTCTTTTACATTAAGTAACTACCCATTAACTATCTAATGAGCCTTATTCAAAGAATATGATCTCATACATGAATATACAAACTCCTCAGTATACCAAATTAGATAAGTTAGGTAAGAGTACCTTGACACAATGGAAGCACACTACCATCTCTTTGTGACGAATATGCCACAATGTTAAATAAATTCCCAGTCCTTTTATTCTGCTACATGGAAAGATTGTAGTCCATAAAGTAAGTTCCATAGACACTAGCACTTGAGACTTAGAGTACAGTCTTTTGTGCCACCTTAATAGGTACCCACTAGCCTGTAGGTCCACTTGAATAATGATTGACTCCGCCGCTTAATACAATGACTCTAATACAATGGCTTTATCACAACGGCTCTATTCCCTTAGGCTACTCCGCTACTATCACAATGGGAAGAGCATAATGGGGTTCTCAGATATATATATATGTAATTATTCTGCATATTTCCACAATAGAGATAGAATATATTGATTTCCTGTAGTAAGAAAAATTTTATTTGAAAAATGCTATTTAAAAAAAAAAAATGTATTGGGTCATCGCTTAACCAACAACCTAATCATGATGACCATAGGGTAATATCCGACGGTTTTGCAATACGTCCGACGGCTCGGAACGTCGGATCCATTTTTTTTGCTATGTTATCCACGTCGCTTAACCGACGACCTCTCCGATGATTGCAGGGTGATATCCTATGCTTGTGCTATACTTCCGACGTCTCGGAACGTCGGAACTGACTTTTTTTTTATGGCAAACATGTCGCTTAACCGACGACTAGACTAACGCATAATCGATGGCGAAAGGATGGTATCTAACAAATATTGGAAGTTAACGCTGTCGCTTATCCAACTACCTGTGAAGTTGGAGGAAGTCGGTTAACTGACGAGGTACGGTAGTCGAATATCTGACGTCTTGAACTATGTCGGATTTTAGCCGATATCCCACCGACGATAAAAAAAGACTAGAATTGTCAGATACTCGACCATAGGTTGTAGCAAATTCGACTTTTTCGCCGTCAGATTTTGGGTCAAAAAAAACTTAGTGTTTGTATATATATATATATATTATTGTTACTTAATATATATTAAATGAAAATACACTCAGAGGAAGAACAAAAAGAAAATTACACATTTAAAATTTTTATACTTTATATTTTCATACGTATATCTACAATGAGAAACACCAATCTTAGTATTTTTCTCCTACAATCACATGTAAAATATGTAAAAGAATAATAAAACAAATTAGTTGAATAACACTATTTATTGCTTTCTTTCAAATGAAAAATAATTATCGTATGTGTTACATCAAAATAAATTATAAATTTGTTAATCATATGAATCTAACCAGATTTTTGTCACCTTGAACTTCTGAACAAGATTTCCTTGGATTAATAATGTTCCTTTGATTAAAAATTGTGAAGTGGATTTCCATGAGTTGAATATTGTTTGCCCTTTGATGCGTGATCTAGATATGTACATTGTGTATTGATTTAACTTATGATATGTACTAGTGTTCTGCCTCGAAATCATGAATAACTACTTTCTTGACCAAAAGTTCAAATTAAAGTTATCATAGTTTTCCATTGAAACAATTTAAAGACAAAGGTGCTTAATGATCCATAGACAATCATAATGAAGATTTTAATATTTTCAAAAGGTTAATAGTAAGTTTAGAAATGGAGTTGCCAAGGATGATTTAGTCATATTTGGAATAGTAAACATTTTTCCTATCAAAACCTAATCATGCTAAATGTTATATTATTGCTATTTATACATATGGGATGGTGCAAGCTAATACTGGTCACTCATGACATGTTAGTCGCAATGGACTTCTGGAAAAAATAAAATTTGATTGTCAAAAAACAATATTAGATCTACCTACACAACTTTTTGGAATATGGCGTAAGAAGATGAAACGTAGACAATCCGATTACCTTCCGGAATATAGAACTTACATTTATGGAAATTAAGTATAACTCCCAAAAAATGGGGTTCTCCTAAGGTTGTTATGTTCTTTTTTTAAGAAAACATAGAGAATATGTTTGCGTTGGGCCCCAGGTTTGGTATGCAAATGGTGGGAATTTGAGAAAAAAATTATACATACTCGTAGATAATAGGCCGGTCTAGTGCAACGCCGTTTTTCCATATTTATTTATATTAATTTTAATTTTTTTTTTAAATTAAGGAAGTCAGCAAAGCCCTAAAATGATTAGGTCGAGCGTTGGGCCCCAACATCATGGTGTTAACATAATCAATGAACTTTGTTTTTTTTTTAGGATGTAGGTATTTGTGTGTACTTGTGCGGGTTCTTTTCCATTTTCAAAACAGGTGAGCCAATCAAAAGTTATAGCCAGAAGAAATAACCTACTTTTTGTGTAAGATTGACGTTAGTCCAATTAAAATTAAATAAAAAATAGAAAAAAAATGATAGATTTAATAAAAAATTACATATTCGGAATCTGCACACATAGGTCTACAAGTGTGTGCAATTTCATTAGCGGTGGACAAGTGTAGCATAAGCAGAATCATGCTTGAAATAGAAGAAGTTATAGAATCAGATTTATTTTGTTATAACACAGTCCAAGCCAATTGCTTTGGCAAGCCGAACCTAAAACCAAAGCGGCCAAGTCATCCACAACGTTGGTGAGAAAGGAATTTCCCTCCAAAATTTAGAAATTTAAATGGCACGTATGCATTGTTTTAAATACACGCGTACGCACTAAAAGCGCGCACGTGCTAATAACGCATGCGACATTTGTTTACTAATACGAAATGTAGTTTTGATGTCATCTTCATCTATCTCAAACCCGCCCCCCCATACCACCCCTCTCCCTAACTCTAATCCACCTCCTCTCCTTTGTATGTTTGTGTCCCTCCCTAACCCTCATCCCCTCTCTCCCTCTCCCTCCCTAACCCTCCTCCCCTCCACCCCATTTCAACCCCTCTCTCTCTCTCTTTCTCTCACTCTCACTCTCTCCCCTGTTAATCCTCCTATATCTCCCTCTCTACCTAAACTTCCTCTTCTTCTCCCTCTCCCTCCTCTTTACCTAAACTTCCTCTTTTTCTTGCTCTCCCTCCTATTTCCATCTCCCTAACCATAACCATTGTCCTCTCTGTTAGAAAAATAGGATCATAGAGAAATAACAATAAACACGATGCAAATATAAATTACACGTACACATTACAAGAAGGACATCAATATAATGTGGTTCACCCAAGATGGGCTACGTCCACACAGAAATTACCACTCCTTATTATTACACCATCAAGCAAAATGAAGGGATATAACCCGCAACACATTCGCTGCAACATCCTCTTCACTCTCTCTCAGTCTCTCTTACACAATCTCATAGATATTTACAATTCTACAATACATTACACATCCATATTACAATGACTTCCATTTAA
>BSBM01000124.1:6190000-6297500 GCA_027924585.1 Larix kaempferi | reverse complement strand
CACTATGGAAGTTTTTATGGATGATTTTACCTCCCATGGTGAAGATTTTGCAGCAGCTTTGAATAATTTGGACAAAGTACTTACATGATGTAAAGAGGTGAACCTCTGTCTCAGTAGTGAGAAATGCAGAATGATGCTTACTCAAGGTGTTGTTTTGGGTCATCTTATATCTCCTAATGGCATTAAAGTAGACCCAAAAAAAATCCAGGTAATCAGTAATTTATCAGTTCCATCCACACAAAAAGAGGTACGCAGTTTTATTGGATATGAGGGTTATTATAGAAGATTTGTTCAAAAAATTTCAAAGATTGCTAGTCCCTTATTTCTGCTTATGTCAAAAAATAAACAATTCGAATGGACGAAGGATTGCCAATTAGCCTGGGAAACTTTAAAACAGAAAGTCTCTACCGCACCTATCCTACGAGGACCAAATTGGTCTCTGCCCTTCCTAATTTCTACAGATGCCTCCCATACTACCATAGGAGGAGTCCTAGGCTAGAAGGAAGATCAGAAACCCTATGCCATATATTTTATTAGTAAAAATATGACTGTTGCCGAACTTAATTATACTGTGACTGAGAAAGAGTTCCTAGTTATCATTTATGACATTAATAAATTTTGCCATTACATTACAGGATACCCAATAATTGTCCACACCAAACACTCTGCTATTAAATATCTCATGAATAAATCCATCACAAATGGTAGAGTCATTAGGTGACTTTTCTTGCTACAAGAATTTGACATTTCAATAATGGAGAAACCTGGTAAAACTAATGTGGTTGCTGATTTTCTTTCAAGAATAACTACTGGTGAAGAATCTCAACCGGTGGATGATGCTTTTCCAGATGAACATTTGTTTGCTATTTCTACTAATGTTCCTTGGTTTGCAGATGTAGCAAATTATTTGGTCGCAGGAAGACTTCCGGGGCATATGACATAAAAAGAAAAGAAAAGGATTATGCAGTGTAGCAGCAGATTTTCATGGATTGATGGCTATTTGTTTTATACAGGACCAAAATTGGTGATCCATCGATGTGTTCGTGAAGATGAAATCTATCAAAGCCTGAGAACCTATCATGATGGTCTTTTTAATTGCCTTCCAATTACTTAGAAAACAACTAAGAAGTGTACATTAATTGTCAACCCGGGGTTCATTGAGAACTTGCGAGTTACCGTGCACTGCATGTGCAAACCACAATATCCTCTTACATTGGTTTATCTACTTGAAGTTGTAGTTTAATAACCTTACTTACAAACAATGGTATGAGCAGTTACATTGTCTTGAATAGGAACTAGCCATCTAAACAACTATTAAAACTAATTTGCAATGAAAGTAAATCAAACGACATGAAAGTTAAACACATGTCATGAAAGTAAATGCTAAAATTAAATTCACACTTGAAAGTAAATTCTAAAACTACATTCACACTCTGCAGAAAAGTAAATCCTAGAACTACGTCACACTTTGCGGGAAAGGTAAATTGTAATACTACGTTCACACTGTGCAAGAAAGTGAATTCTAATTCTAAGTTCACAACACACTTTGACAGAAGGGTAAATTGCAGAAATAAAATCTAAAAGCTATCCTTGCCAAATACAAGTTATTGTTTATGATCCAATAGAGTAAATAACATTATTGCATTAAGCTCAATGATTGTAAAATAAAACATTAAATCTCTATGTATGCATTGAAATCAAATTGCAGAAATAAAATTCACACTTCATAAGAAATCACAACTAAGCAATGATGTACAACTACACCAACATAAAATAAATAAAATCATATTGCAAAAAAAATTATAAAACTAAGATCTAATTGAATCAAAATGAGAGTATAGCTTTATTCCATCATCAATTGGACTATTGCTCTAAGAGTCCCCCCATAGAATAGAGAATGAACTCTTATTTATACATAATTTCTCCATACCAAATAATAAATGAGGATCCAAAATATGTTCAACAAATTCTTAAAAGTTTGGATCTTAAAACTAATTCAAAACTAATCCAAGATCCTTACTAACTACATGCTATTTAGAATACCTTTGAAGTCAAAATCGAATTTAGGGATAGAGGCTATAATAGAATAGTCAAAACTCATCCCAAATGTCTCTTAACAACTTTTGACTTCCTAGGTCCATCATATATTTGATAGAGATCTTCAAATCTTTGTGAATAAGCCAAATATGCACTCATATCCACCTCCATTTACCAACTTTAATTTAACATCATGATTTGAGACATATTAGAATAATATAAATAATGGATTTATAAGAATCCATTACTCCTAATGAATATCTTTCTCCAAAGTTGGTGGTTGAAGGTAAAATTTGAATTATTGACTTTCTATAATGCTGCAAATAGAGTTTCCGTAATGCTGCAGATACCTGTAGAGTTTCCGTAACGTTGCAGATAGAGTTTATGTAATGCTGCAGATAGAGTTTCCATAATGCTGCAGATACCTGTAGAGTTTCTGTAATGCTATAAATAGAGTTTCTGTAATGCTAAAGAACTCCCTCAAAATGTTGTAGCTACTTCCAACAATGGATTCAATATTCAAAGCAAATACATAGTACACTAATTCCCTCAATGTTAGTAAAAAATCAAATGAAATACTAAGACATGTAATGGAAAAATTACTTGAGCATAAAAACCCGGATATGAGTGTTAGGAAGGATTAATGCATGAATATGGATAGGCAAAAGGAATTATAAATAAGGTGAAATGGGAGTAAAAATATGCTAAATCCAAAGCCCATCATCTCCCCCAAACTGAAAATGTTGCATGTCCTCATGCAACCCTATGTCAACCATGTTGAATGATGTTCATTTTTAATACAGGCCTCAAAATTCATTATCAACAAGCCACCACCCATATATCTGATCATCAACAGGTATAAAATTTCATCTTGAACAATCCTCCATGCCAACCTAACAATTTCAATGCAAAAATGCAAAAAAAAATATTTTGTAGCCACTGGACTTGGCAATTTGCAGTTTTCACAAAAAATGTGTTTCTTCCAAAAATATGAACTGGGTTTTTACCAAACTTTGTAGGGCTGTTAGGAATGCCATTATGCTTCTCCCAGCCAAAAATTGGAGAAACCCACATCACGGTCAGGGATAGATGGAGCATAAATTCATGGGAGAAATGGAATAGTGGGGGATGAAGTCAATATGATGATAGTGGTGATATAGATGATGTTCATGAGAAAAGCTTATCAACCACATAAGGAAATGAAAGATTTATTGACTTCAGCGGGCATGCATACCAAAATAGGAAAATGAAATACATAAGCATACCATGGTGTTGGTGAATGAGCATGATGAATCTTACGTCTTCTGAAAGGATTCTTTATTGAAATCAGGGATGTGGAAATGGGAATGTGGGAATGGCACTTGACCTCTAGAACATTGGTCTTCAGCTTCTTCATATCAATTCTTCATATTCCTCATTCTGGATCCATTTGCCATCTTTGATAAAAAGGTTGTTGTCTTTTGGTGAGATACTGCTAGATCGGGCTTCTAGGAACCTGAACTTCAAAAGTAGCACATATCATGCTAATGAATATTCATTGTTGGATTTCTGGAGAGAATTCCCATCAGCATTAAATTTTGTCTTCATGAATCACTCATGCATAGATTAACCTTCTTTAATCTTCCAAGGACATGCAAAAAAAATGGCACTTACCTGCAATAAAATGTGAGCTCATGGAAGAAGAGAGGTGATTAGTATCTCTTAATCCCAAAAATATCCAAGATAAATAAAACAAATTCTTATAAAATAAATCCAAGGAAGATAAAACAAACAAAAATTCACTTTTTACCTGTTGGAGAGCGGTGGCCACCTTAGACAACCCAACGGTATTTTGTTAATAACTTCTTCGTTTCACAACCGATTTGAGTGATTCCAAAGCCAAATGAAATTGGATGCAGAGGGATAACTCCAGTAGAAACGGGTTTTGAAAATGCATTAATATGGTACTCCAAATCTGCTAAAGAACATCATGTAAGACAGACTAGTTGCAATTTCCAGCCTAGACCAACAGTCAATGATTTGAGCATAAATTTTTCGTTTGTTGACGGATTGACTCAATTAAACTTGGAGGTTAAACTAGATTACCATATGTACCTCCAATAGAAACAAGTTTTTAATTCAATAAGAATTGATGGGTTGAATATGCCAAAGTACAACCGATGAGACAGATTTCCGGGAGTGATGATTTAGGACAGGCAGTTAGTATTTTGGGTATAACTTCCTCGTATGATATCGGATTTGAGTGATTCAAATTGTGTTGTAAACTAGATTCATAGGTGAATATTCCTTAGAAATAGGTTTATAAAATGCATCCATTTAGGCACCCAAAAATTGGCTGTCCCAACTGTGTTCTTGAGTTGTCTACCCTACACCCAGTCTGTATTTTGACCATAACTTTTTCGTTTGAAATCCAAATTGAAAAATTCAAATTGGATTAGAAACTAGATTCCAAGAGATAATTTGGATAGAAACAGGTTTTAAAAATATGTCCATTTGGTCTCTCAAAACATGATTGTCCTGACTGCGTTTTTATTAAACCCAACATGCCAAAATGCCCAAATAGCCAATTTTTCACTAAAATGATGATTTTGATGGAAGTGAATGTTTTTATGGATACAATTTCAATGTAATACATAAAATAACAAATAAAATAAACGATTCATATGTTTTTTTGAAGGTTCCGTAGTTGAGCTACGGATCTTCAAAAATTGAAAAATTTGCAAGATATGAATAAATGATTATATTCAAACTTCAAAAATTGTATTTTAGTGCTAAATGATGTATTTTACGAATTGAATAACATATTACATACCCGTTTCAAAAATTTTGAGTCTTGTGTACTCTTTCTTCAATGGCTTCCCCTAGAGTCCTCTTGAATCCTTCAATAAAATCTTCATTCGCCAGGCCTCATTCCTCTTTCCAAGCTTTCTGCAAAAGACAAATTAGTAATATGTGTGGCTCTTACTGCACCACATAATAATCATCTTGAATCTTTGATTTTATTCATGAAAATAGAAGGCATAAACAAATCTACTGCTATTGCATAATTATTAACATGGTTCAGATTTGCAGAGACTTGCGGCTAGCAATTACACTATAGCAATGCTACAGTGAGGTCGTCTTTGCGTCTTACTTGTCTCTGCGCCTCCATCCTTAAAAAAAACATATGCATATATAACAAAAAACAAATAGCTCACTACCAAAAGAAAATTTACTAAAGCAAAAAAAAGACAATGGTTGTGGTAACTCCCTGGTGACAGTGCTAAAATGATGGGCTTTTTAATTGCCTTCCAAATACTTAGAAAACAACTAAGAAGTGTACATTAATTGTCAACCCGGGGTTCGTTGAGAACTTGCGAGTTACCATGCACTGTATGTGAAAACCACAATCTCCTCTTACATTGGTTTATCTACTTGAAGTTGTAGTTCAATAACCTTACTTACAAACAATGGTATGAGAAGTTACATTGTCTTGACAAGGAACTAGCCATCTAAACAATTATTAAAACTAAATTGCAATGAAAGTAAATCACACGACATGAAAGTAAAACACATGTCATGAAAGTAAATGCTAAAATTAAATTCACACTTGAAAGTAAATTCTAAAACTACATTCACACTATGCAGAAAAGTAAATCCTAAGACTACATCACACTTTGCAGGAAAGGTAAATTGTAATACTACGTTCACACTGTGCAAGAAAGTGAATTCTAAATATAAGTTCACAACACACTTTGACAAAAGGGTAAATCGCAAAAATAAAATCTAAAAGCTATCCTTGCCAAATACAAGTTACTGTTTATGATCCAATGGAGTAAATAACATCATTGCAATTTAGCTTCAATATCTGTTTGGATGGCTAGTTCCTTGCTAAGACAATGTAACTCCTCATACCATTGTTTGTAAGTAAGGTTATTGAACTACAACTTCAAGTAGATAAACCAATGTAAGAGGAGATTGTGGTTTGCACATACAGGTCACGGTAACTCGCAAGTTCTCAACGAACCTTGGGTTGACAATTAATGTACACTTCTTAGTTGTTTGATAAGTAATCAGAAGGAAATTAAAAATCCCATCACAATCGCAAGGGTATCTAGATTACCTCAGATAGGTGAAAAATGGTTTGAAAGGGGTGTGTCAATAAAGCCTCTTATTGACACATTTTTGGAACCCGGGGAACTGCTGCAAGGAACAAAAAAGTGATGAAGCGGGCTTCATTACTAGTCCCATGGGGCGAGGTGGCACTCTGCATAATCAAATTCATCACATGTGAAGGTTGGTTCAGTCTGATTTTTGCTTATCATTTTAAAATTTTGAACCACTTAAGACACCAAAAATACATCAATATGCCATATTTTTTGTGGAAGTCCCTGGAATTAATGAGCAAAATGGTTAAGGGCAGTAATAATCCAGAGACAAGTCTAGCATATCATGGGTTGATTATATTATTAGTGGAGGATTCCCTACAGAAACAAAACTAGACATGGGAATCGTTCGTGGGCATACCCTCAAGCACTAGGAAGACAAGAAAGAAAAAGAGGAAAGCATTGGAAATTACCCCAGGAAGCCAACGGGAGAAACCAGTTCATGCGGTCCCAATGAGAAGCCTTCAAGTTGAAATCCCAACGTGTTCGATAGAAGAACCCCATACCCGGACAAGATCAAAGGCTAGGGGAGAGCGACAAGACCGAAAGAAATTGACTGGCCAGAACAAGGAGTTGGAGGAAGAACGAGAGGTATTTATCATGTCCAAAAGTACCAGTACACACCCGGAAAATCAATGGGGGTTGCAGAATATAGAAGAACCGCAGAAGAAAGAAAAATGATGGACGACTTTATTCAAGAGGACGCGAGGTAGCGGGATAAAGAGATTCCAGTATTTCCTATTATGCAAATACCATAGGGCATATGCTAAGTTGAAGAAAGATTATGGGGATTTGAAAGGCTCTTATCAGAAGAAAATAGAAGAAGTGGCAGTCCTACAAGAACAAGTTCAGAGAACGGAGAGACATAGGATGGATTCCCTATTGGAGGCCATACCATGCGAAGAGGAACAAAAGGAATATTACAGAGAGACACTCGGTGAAGAAGGAACAGAGGATAGCAGGCAAGCAGAAAGTGTGGAGTTTAAGGAGGGGTTCGAAACAGAAGTACCAGAAGGGTTTGAAGCAAAAGGACCAAAGGATCAAGAGTTTCATGAAGAGAACCCTTTAGATGAAGTCCGAATCAAATACATGGAAGAAAGGATAGCTCAGCTATAGGTGACAGCAGGAGACCTGGAGAGACAATTAAAATTGGCCAGCAATCAGAAAAAAGGGAAAGAACAGGAGACAATTACAAAGCAGCTGCAGAGACAATATTATGCCATGGCCATGAGAAGGCTAGGTCAAGAAGTGGAAAAACTAAAATTTGAAAAAGAATATATGAACTATCTGGCCCATTCCATGTGGAATTTGAGGCCTCATTCAAATTTGTATTCTGTATTTTTAAAAGAACAACTAATATCTTTCAAGCTGTCAATGGTAGCTATGGGGTATAATGACCATATTGAGACAGTATATCAGTTTGTTGCTACCTTTTCCAGGGGTAATGACGACGAGCAAGATTTCCTGTGTGAATTATACATGCACAACTTGGCTATGAAAGATTATGAATATTGGGACCCAAACCC
Organism: Larix kaempferi; assembly: GCA_027924585.1. Classification (NCBI taxonomy): domain Eukaryota; kingdom Viridiplantae; phylum Streptophyta; class Pinopsida; order Pinales; family Pinaceae; genus Larix; species Larix kaempferi. The sequence goes on along the minus strand of BSBM01000124.1, from coordinate 6,289,792 downwards.
TCATGTAGGGGAAGTACAACTGAGGGCATTTATGTCCTTCATGAGAAATCATTTGAGATGGAACAATGCTGCCACTACTATAGAAAATATTGAATGGGAAGACACCCTTTGAGTAAGAGGTTCTCCCTCAGTTGAGAAGTTATTTTTGGCCAGGAACTAGGTGATGCAAGATCAATCATTTGTTACCCTCCTAGAGACTACCCAATCTAAGGTTGTTCATGAATCTAAGAGTTACATTCCCTTTCATAGGATGGAGGCTATGCTTTGTCTACGAAGGAGGGTTAATGCCCTGAGCCTGGATTTGAAAAGGAAAGATCCCTTCACTATCAGAATGTTTGAGTGAGCTCTAGATAGAATACATGTATATTTTGTTTTCCTGAGTACACAAAGGGCCAACTGGATAGGGCTCCAATTTCACTTCCCTATACTTTGGTGCCCTGTGGTGGATGGGGAAGACAGTGAATTTTTCAAGATTGTTGGTGAAAATAAAGGTTTTTTCAGCATAACAGAAAGTGGCCACTCTTCCTATAAGTGGAGTGATGAATGCCTAAGAAGATCTCCAAGCACCCATGTTAGTGGATCACAGTCGTAGTTTACATAGGGACATGCAAGCCCTTTGGTTGGGGGGAGATGACGGGCTATGCATATGACCCTTTTTGTTCCCTTATTTTACATTGTTCTATGACTCTTTTAACACAATCATGTATTATCATTGGCTCTTCTTCTTACATTTTGCACATTTTGGCCTTGGTAAGGATTGATCTTGTCCTCTTTGCTATTTGTCAATTGCTTATGATTGGATAGAGTTATGTTGCCATTATTGCCTACTAAAGAAGTGATGTTTTCAGGTTTAGTAACAGTCTCCCTACAGGTTACAGAATGAAGGATTATGGGAGTTGGAGGATAGGCATTTCAGTCTCGAGATACCACACTAAGGTATCAAGATTGATGTATTTATTACATTGTTTTGGTTACCTATCTACCATCCAGATGCTGATGCAGTCGATCCAGGAATTGGAAGTTTTGTACTTAATTCAGTATTTTGAGTCCATGATGACTCATAGTTGACCACTCTGATATCCCTAGGATCATCTCCACTTTCCACGATGTATATCCCTGAAATATCTCTTTGAAGATCTGAAGATAGGCTTTCTTTGGAAACCTGTTGTAACTATGCTATTTATCCTATTTTCTCATAAGCGTTGACGTATAAAAGACATGGGGGACTCTTCAGAGGGTTAGCCACAAATTGCATAAGATCTATTGAACACTGTATCTGACTTATGTTATAAGAATTTCTAGCTTATCTGGTTCGAATGTGTTGATCAATTTCATGTGATTGAGTGGTTGTTCAACCCTTATTGCTGGAGGCAGGGCCCCCGTCTGTAATAGGTGTTGTTATAAGTAGGATTTCTTCCCTTTTTGTGTGAGTGTTTAAGTTAATAAATTCAATTGTTGATGCAGTGTTGATTGAATTAATGATTGGGTATTCAGAATTTGTGTGTTGATCATAGCTGAGTGTGAATCCTTTAATGAGTGGTGCGATTGGATTACAGAGTTATTTTTATTATCATTTACAAAGGAGCATATGAATGATGAATGCCAAGTTAGTATTATTTATGTAGTGAATGGACGCATTAGGTTATTTTAGAGTTCTATTGTGAGTGCATAAGGGTAGAGGCATATTGTGGAATTCAATTAGTTATTTAATTTCTCCATTACAGTTGTGATTCATTGAATTATCTTCATTAGAAATTTCTCAGTTTGTTAATTTAGAATTGGAAATTAATTTTCTTTTTGTAATTTGATAGAGTGTTGTTGGTAGTAATTTCTTTCTATAGTATAGCAGGATATCATAGCAGAACATTTCTCAAAGTGATAGTTAGATGCTTTCATTAGATTGCAAGATCCTTTCTGTAGTTTGCAATTTCCTAGGAGTCCATTCACCAACAGATTGCATCCTAATTTTGATTCAGTAATTCATTAATTTTCTCTATGTTAAGATCTTCCAAGTTGCAGTGTCTGGCATCTATTTTGCTTGGTAGCTCATAAGCCTTTGTGGCCCTAGGTTGATAATTTATGAATAGCTTTTCATTTCAATTTAATTAAAAAAAAATAAAATAGCTCGTCAATCTTCCATAACTGGGAGTTTTGGCCATTAAATTTCTCAACATTAAAATTTCCTTCTTTCGCCATTTCTCCAACTCAAACCATGAACCCTTCTTTTCTGTGATTTTATATGCCAAATGGACCTTTGGATCTGATACCAATTGTTTAAAAAAAGGATCATAGAGAAATAACAATAAAAAAATGCAAATATAAATCACATAAACACAATACAAGAGAGACACCAATATAGCATGGTTCACCCAAGATGGGATACGTCCACACATAAAATTTTCAGTCCTTATTATTATACCATCCAACAAATGAAGGGATACAAGCTGCAACACATCCACTACAACTTCCTCTTCACCCTCTAGCAGTCCCTCTCACACAATCAGAGATATTTACAATGCTACAATACATTACACGGTCGTATTACAATGTCTTCCTTTTAAAGAGGAATTACCATGGGAAAATACCATAGGATACCCAAAACCATAGGCCCATAATCTATTGGGAAACAAAACAACCCAAAAAAATTCTTTCGGGGGCTTTTCCCCACACTCCTCGCTGGGGTGAGTGTACAATCCACCTGCATATCATATAAAACTAGGGTACAAACACGATTGAACAACAACATCTCTAAATCAGGAATATCAGGCTCCCCAACCAACATGGAAGCACTAGAACAACCACAGGTGCACCACCAAAAAGCACACCACTCACCACTGGAAATTAGCTAGGAAAACTCATTGAATTTTCAATCTTGATGGCACTAGAGCACCATCATATCAAATGGAATTCATGATACAATGGAACACCATGGTGCTGCTGGAATATGGTGAATGAGAAGGACTAGATATCCAACTCCTTAATCACTAGCTTATTTCTGAACTAGCTACAATGGATAGAAGGGGCACATCTCCCAACTTGTGACAAGGGGCACATTTCCCAATTCTTTAAAAGCTCAGATCTCTTCAACACAATGAACAAAATGGAAAAATATGTGAACTGGGGCTCTCATACCTCTTTTATAACTCTTCATTTACCTTTTCTTTCCTTCTAGAGTTTTCTCATTAAAATATCAATAAAATAGTAATTAATATTATTTTCATGAGAGAATAGAAGCTATCCCTCCCGGGGTTTCTAGTTCAAAATTAGAAAAATATTTCCTAGATTCATTGTTGCTTTCTTACTATTTATATTCATTACTGAGATTTATTAGCAAAATCTTGAAACATTCTTCCTTCTTGATTTTCTACTTCCTTTCCTTCTTTTTAGCACTTTTCCTACTTTTCAAGTGCTTTTTCCAGAGTTTTAGTTGCTTTTCTCCAGATTTCTTGAGGGAGACAACTCATATTTCTTATCCATCTTCCTATGCACCCTCCTTGATCAAATTAGTCAAATATTACATTAATAAATAAACATTGACCTCATAAATTACAAATTTGTGAGCCGAACCACCACATTAATAATTTAAAAATAACTTTGGTCCAAATTTAATTATTTTGATCAAAGGGATTTACATTAAAATTTTTGGGGACATGACTGTCCAAAATTTCTTGTTCTCGATCAATTTGAACCTGGAAGTAGTAATGCATCTCCTTCTCTAACTATTCTCATGCATCTCTAATATCACAACTGAATCCCACGAAGGATCATGGCTCCCACCCAAAAGAAATAAAGTGAAGTGTACTCTGCTCAATGTATGGACTTGCAAAACACTAACATAGGAAACCTCCTGACTATGGACATCAAGAAGAATGTCTCTCTACTGCAATTTCTCAACCAATGGACCAATCACTGAAAAACTAAGAGTCTCATTATATGAAAACCATAAATGACTTTTACCTCTAGGAATGCTACTAGTAGTGTGCTCTACAACTATAACTCTAAGATCCCCAACTAAACTCAGAAGGGGATCACCATGTTGTTGTTTTGCCACTCTTATCAACCCCATACAATTCTCATACTCCATCTTCATCCTCCTCTCTCGGTTCTCGCAACTAAACCACCTACAAATATTGAATCTCTCATCATGGATGGCGGGCTGCAAAGGCATCCATGTGTATTCTCTCATCCTGCTATCATCCTCAACTCTGCATATTGGAAAAGGAAGTATGTTTGAATTACTAGTCATGTATTTAGGTTGCTCAAGATCTCAAACAATCCCCTCAAGAGATAGCTCCATATCTCCTACCATCTTGCCAGTTGGAAGAACTATGTCCCAAAATGATCCTAGGTTTCCAAGTGAATCTGAGAACTGCAAGGTGTCTGCTACATCCACCTCTCCACTACACAGCAATGTCCAATAACACCAATCTGGAAAATGCTATGTCCACCCATCAAATAGTTCCCCACATAAGAAACATAACCACTATGCCACATGTATAGACTCCTGAGAATGATAGTTGAATCGCTCTCTAATGCCAACAACTAAGATGCTACTCCAATGCTAGCAAGTATACTCGAACCAAGCAGTAATAGAATCCCACTTCCTGTGTTGCACTCCTCCAAACATCAATGACATCTGATACAATATATCATGCCAAGGTATGCATGGATCCCACTGTCTTAGTTGCACCCTTCCAAACATCACTATCATTTGTAATAACCTTTCATCATGAAGGATGTCAGGATCCCTCCACCAAATAGGAAGTCCATCACTTCCAATGTGGTGCCAAACATCTATGAACTTCTCAATCAGAGTATGAACCTATTCATTCTCCATATGCACTATAGTGTTAGGGATCACAATTATTCTACCTATCTCACCCAATTGACTTAGGTGAAACCCCCATGTCCTGTTATGAGTGATGTAAGCATTAGGTGGTATCAGTGGATGCCTCTGATACTCACATGAATGAAAAGGGACTGGTGTATTTTTAAAACTTAAAGGTATGACCAGAGGATCACATTCAAGAGTATATATGCATGTCTCCTGCTCCTCATGTGACACCATTAGAAATAATCTACCCATTCTCTAGTTCCGTTCACATCCCCATGAGTTATGGTTGTCATAGATGTATGGGATGATAGAAGATGGACCAACCTCAACTCACTACATAGTTTATCCATCACACATGTGTGTTCCTAACCTACTTTGTTGGTTGGCCCAACATGAATGGAATCAAATACCTCCTCCATGATTGTATGTTTCTCCCACAAAGGTAGCTCATAATCTCTTGGTGTGAAACAAGTGCTTCCTCATCATCCTCCAAGTCAAATATCTCCTCAAGCGCCTGCAAATCAGAATGATCCTCATGCTCCACCATCACATGAGGATCCTCCCTTGAACCATGAATGCAATCAACCACATACAATTGGTTTTCTGAAGTGTAGGAGTAAGGGTGTGGTCTTTCCAACTCTCTGCGAAGCTGTCCAACCTGAATCTTTGATTCTTGGAGTGATTTTTGAATTCTCTTCAAGGAGTCATGGTTGAGATATAGCTCATGAGAGAGTATTCCAATCTCATCTTCATCTTCTTGTATGGAACAATGATACATATTAATAAGCTTAATAATATGATCTCTATCGAAAAGAAGGTGTAGATAGTTACTTTTCATAGTTGTCACTGCTTTTCGAATTTCCTTCAATTCTAAAATGGAAGACTCTTCTTCTAGTATACCATCTATCCTTGAAGATATACAACAAAATATTGATACCAATTCTTTTGTATATTCAAAATACTTCAAGGTTTCCAGACTCTTTTCCGTACTTACCTTCAATGGCCCTATTAAATGATGTGGCTCATAGGGAAAATCTTCTATTGAATTTTCTGATTTTTTTCCATCCTTTATGCAACGGTCATTAGCTTCATAATGAAGCTCCAATGATGGATGGAAATTTGATTTTTGCTCTTATTTTGATGCAGGTTCTCCATCCTCTTTCTCTTGGGAACTTAATCTTTCCTCCATATTCTTATAAATGATTTGAAATTCACCAACAAAGAAACTAAAGTACTCCCCCAATTTGTAGCTATCTTCTAAAAGTGTCATATTCACATTTTCTAATGGTTGAAATGACAAATCAAATTTCTTGTGGCATACATCCACAATACATGACTCATCCATAAAACCCATATCAACATTAGAATATTTCATAACATAATTTTCTTTACATAAAATGGAGTGTACCACAAGTTGATGCAAGAAAATATGGTTGCTACATCAATCAGATTTATTTTCATACCTTTGCTTGGTGTCTTCTTATTTATGCTCATAGCTATCAATGCATTGGCTAGAGGAACCACATTGTTCCTCTTTTGATGAATTGCTTCTCCTTTCATGTTCATTAGAAGGTTGAATATTGACAGTGGATGCACCTCCCTCAAAACCAATTTCTTTGTAAGGATTACATTGTAGTCTTTATTTGTAGACAAACCAAGAACGAGTCTTTAGAAGTTTTGCATTGCAAATGGTGTCGATAAGAAATCTGTAAACTATTGCATACTCATCTCAATATTATGTAGTGACTCATCCAATCGATTCACCTATTCTTCTTCTAATGAAGCACAAGCAATTCTAGACATTGGTGGTTCGAACCTATTGTCTTCTCAATATATGTTGACATAAGAATATCGATTCTCCTCAACTGGAACATGCAAAAATACACTTGTGGTTCCATCCCCTTCATAAAAATAGATGATTTCAACCTCATATGAGGACTCTTCCTTTTCTTCCAATACATAATCTTCAGCAACAGGTACTAGTCTCATTTTGCAAGCTTTTCCTTTATCCACTAAACAAAGGAAATTTGGTTTGCAGCTCACAGTTGTAGAGGACCATGATATGATACCACTGTAATATCCCCAATCTGATATTAGAGATACTAACTCAATAACAAAACCAAATTTCAAAAATTCTAAAACTAGGTACAATTTCTAACTTATGGTGGCTAAAACTGCCTAGTTTTCCAAACACAAACAAAGACTCACAAATTTGGAAACATAGGTTCTTATAGTTTCCTACAAAATCTAATCCACTTATAGACCACATCAAACAAAATTTGAATAGGGTTTACTCACGGTCTTACTTCAACAGTTTCACATTTAGGAGTGCATCACACCTAGGATAGGACAAAATGATTAGAGGCATTGTCTGTCCCCAGGTATTCTATCGAACCTTCACTGCTTCTGGTGAAATACTGGAAGCAACTAACCAGCAACAAGGTCATACATTTCAGACTTGAAGACACTCACTCAATTTCATAAATAGAAAGAAGAAATTCTAGACTAGGTGCAAAATCGAACATTAGGTGAGTGAAATTGCAGAATTCCAAGTGATTCCTGATGGCACTTAAGATTCATGATTTGTAGGTTTGAGGATTTGGATGGGCACAAATACATCCTAATTAACATTAGGGATCTTCAAACATAGAAATGGAAGTGCTATTGAAAACCAATTAGAGATGAACTTTAAAGATGTTTACAATGTTTAGCATATTGCACCACAAGTAAAATTATGCACAGGAAATTGAACAATCTTGGATATGAAGGCACACTGTTCTTTTATTAATACTGTTTGGACATGAGATACATGGTTGTAGCTGCATTTATAGGAACAAACTACATAAGTAAGACAAAATAGGAGACACAGAGAGCACAGAGGGAGAGAAATAGAAATATTGGCTCAATACTAGGAATTCCATGCATACATGCTTGATCCCCTTGGAGGGATTTCACCTTAAAACCTGCAAAACAATTTCTAAAGAATGTCTAAGACCTGTTGCAAATGTATAATGATCCAATGGAAGCACTATAATTTAGCCACAAGTGTGCTACTAACAACCACACCACTCACCACTAGAAACTAGCTAGGAAAACTCACTGAATTTTGAAGCTTGATGGCACTGGAGAACCATCACATCAACTGGAAGTCATAATACACTAGAATACCATGGTACTGCTGCAATATACTCAATGAAAAGGATTATATATACAACTCTTCAATCACTAGCTGATTTCTCAACTAGCTACAATGGATAGAAGGGGCACATCTCCCAATTGGTGACAAAGGACACATCTCCCAAGTCTAGAAAAGCTTAGAGCTCTTTAACACAATAAAAAAAATTGCAAAAGATGTGAAATGGGGCTCTCGTGTACCTCTTTTGTAACTCTTCATTTACCTTTTTTTTTTTCCTTCTAGAGTTTTCTCATGAAAATATCAATAAAATAATAATTAACAAATTATTTTTATGAGAGAATAGAAGTTAGCCTCTCCTTTCTAATTCGAAATTAGGAAAAGCTTTCCTAGATTCCTTGATGCTTTACTATTTCTATTCCTTCTTGAGCTTTATTAGGAAAATCTTTCCTCCTCCTTGATTTTTTGTTTCCTTTCGTGTTTTTTAGTTGCTTTCCTGCTTTTCAGCTGCTTTCCCGCTTTTCAATTGTTTTATACATATTTTTAGGTGCTTTTCTCAATATTTCTTGAGGGAGACAACTCATATGTCTTATCCATCTTCCTATGCACCCTTCTTGATCAAATTAGTCAAATATTACATTAATATATTTAAATATTGGCCTCATAAATTACAAATTTTTTACCCAAACCAACACATTAATAATTTAAAAATAACTTTGGTCCAAATTTAATTATTTTGATAAAAAAAAATTAATTTTTTTTTGGGGGGGAAGCATGACTCTTATAGATACATTACCATCATCCCTACAAGGCTGCTATTATTATTACTATATAAAACAACTTCATGATTTAAACTTTTATGTTTAATTATTGGTGTGTAAAGTTTAACGTGCCTATAAACAAAAAACAAACCATGTGCTGGGCAATAGATTATAATTAGGTGAACAATAATAAATCACAAGATAAATGCCATGAACAAGTTATATGTTACTTGTTCTCCATACATAGTTGTAATAATCTCTTACCTATACTTCATAACATGTTACTTTTTTACTTCAATAGGTTGTCTATTACTATGTGTTATCCATATATGAGTTCAGAGTTATATATGAATAAGCAAATTATTTTATATATATACACACACTTCAATTAAATATAAAAAAAGATTACGATTTCAATTACAATGAATAAAAAAAATTAACACTATCGAAAGATACTTACAAAAATGGAGAGAAGTAATGAGCACGAAAAGTATCGGTAAATCAATTTGGTAAATTGTTATAATTGAACTGCATAAATGCCCGTAGCGAATACGATAGTTGAGTTGGTGGCATAAGCCAGCCAACTTATGATTCTCTCCAATAATAAAAAACATGATTCTTTCCAATAATAAAAAACATGACGGGTGGTTGTTATTGGCCGCGGCGAAACCTGAGAGAAAAGGATTCTCACAAATAATATGGAACCATGCAAAGCCGATGAGGATGATTGCTGTTATTGGCCGCGCTGACACCTGAAAGGAAAGGATCCTCTCAAAGAATATGGAATAATGGAAAGCCGATGAAAGTAATTGAGTAAATTATGTGAATGGTCCCCTGAGAATTATATAAAATATGTTTCCAAAATATTTCACTATTGGAATTTCATAGAAAAAAAGTTTATGACGGGATATTTTGATTTTCAAATGTGGCAAAAATCCATGGAACCTTCATTTGAAAACTTACCTTTTACCTTTCGAAAATTAAAATCTTTATTATAATTGTCTGCGGATCATTACACACCTTTGTGTTTCGTGGGATAAGTATGGTAACTTTAATTTGAGCTTTAGTCAAGAATATTATTTCGAGGCAGAACAATGGGGCTGGGACATATCATAATTTGAAGCATTCCACACCGTGCATATTGAGATCGCCCATCACTAAGGGCGAACAATATTCAACTCATCGAAAATTCTGTTCAGAATTTTGAATTATCAAATAAATAAAAACATTATTCAATTCATGGAAATCTTATTCAGAGATTAAGGTCAGAAATAATCAGGTTATAAAAAAAAATTCTAATTTTTTTTTTTAAATATAGGATATAATTAATTTTCATTTGGAATAAATCTTGATTTAATATAAACCAGCACACTTATTTCACGAATTGTGAGTTATCTATGCATCAATGACGAGTTATTCATGAATCAACTACTAATTATCAATCTAGATAGTACACTTGTCTCATCCTTATACAATCTAGGAAAAGCATAAGCTCTGCTCCATCCCAAATTCTAAGAATTCGGAGTGCTACTAACAAGTTACGTGTTCTCCATCGCACAAATTGCCTGCTATCCATGCATCAATGACTAGTTATTCATGCATCAACTACTAGTTATCAATCGGACAAGACCCTTGTCTCATCCTCATACAATCTAGGAAAAACATAAGCTCTGCTTCACCCCAAATTCTAAGAATTCTGAAAAATTGCAAATTAAATTACACCAATAGCGAGACCCAACAATCAAAACCATCATCAAATGTCAAATGAAATCTGGGAACCGAAATCCCGATATCAAATATCAAAAGAAATCTGTCGAGTAATACCAATTCTTAAGAAATCTGTAGAGAAATTATTATGAAGTCCGCGTATGTCTCTAGGCTATCCAGAAGGGTACTTAGTAGCGGAAAAGTAACTTGGATGAGATAAGATGAAAAGAAATTTCGTTATTTGGTGCACCTTAATGCATTAGTACTACGGCAGCTTTCACAGAAATCCATAGTAAGGGTTTGATTTGAAGATAAGACAATTTATGGAAACTAGTCCTTTACAAGCGGTATGTGTAGAAGGCTATCGCTAAATCATTAAAGGAATACTACCTTCGTAATACTGATTGAACCAAGGGATCAACAATTATAAAAATGACTTCACAGGTTTGAATTTATATTAATAATAACTTGAATTTGAATGTGAATTTAACAGTTACAAACATGGATTTCTTTCTTAAGATTACAGACTAGACTAAGATATATGCAGAGTTCATTGAAAGAGTTCATGAAAACACAATATTCTATTTATTTCTCTTTTAAGTGTAGTAATATAAACAAGTCTGGCATATTAGGTCCACACTTCTGCTTCTGCCGGTCAGTTACTCATATTTCCAATATACATTAATACGTGTGAATATATGTCATGCCTGTATACTTAGAAAGAAAACAGAGATATTCACCATGTAATGATCTGAATGGGCTCACAACAACGGAGTTATACAGATGATAATTTATACGCAGGGAATGTCGAGCCTTGAGAGCCAAGCGTAAGCTCTAGCCCTACTGTATTACATGCAGCTTCAGGTTGACAAGTTTTGAGGTTACATAGATCGTGGCCAATGTCCATTTCTAACTGATTGGCGGCAAGAAATTCATCATGCTCCTGCCCCCACTTAAACGTGGAATATAATTTTTCTATGCATTTCTCATTAATTTTACCGTTGTCTGCAGTCTGTACAGATTTTGTTACATCACCCTGGTCGTCAGATATTCTGCTCCATTGAATATGATTCCTATCGGGTGCATGTTCGCCTTCTTTAATTACTCTGTTTTTCGCATGCGAGAGGCCCATCAATCTGCCTCTGGGTTTCACTGATCTGCGCAGCTGGGAAGCGGCCATGGCTTTCATCGGCACGATATCCTCATGACTAGGATACATGAAATTGCCCTCCGGAATTGCATGGAACGATCCCCGCAGGATGCTGTCCACCCCGGCCTGGCACTCTGCCCAGTTCCCCGACCATACAAGGCCCAGTGATCCATATACTGGATTTACCATCCTGCCGCATGCTTCGTATAAAAGAGACCTGAATATAGCTGCTCCACCCACCACAAAAACTAGGTTTATGGAATACTATATACTCTAGATATTTTGTAATTGAAATATTAAGGAAACATTTTACGAAACATATAATATAACAGTGCACTGAAACTAGAGGGTATATTGAATATAAAACCAGGCCAGGTTGGTTTGAATTCGGGTTTAATATATGTTTTCGTAATGTTGTGTTCTGCATCATATATTCAAAATTGAAATATGTAATCTACATCTGCATAGTCGATTGGACTAAGATAGGTTTATGATTATAACTGAAGGTGCATACGAGAATATCAAACCAATACATATATGCAACCCCCAAAGTGCATATTGGGCAAAACGATTTAGATAGGTCCAGATTTAGATCCAAATTTATAAATATCGATCAATTTTGGATAAGTCTTGATTTAGACAAGTTATTGTGCTAATATGAGAAAATTACCTGGCCTTAAATGCTCGGGGCCGTTGTTAATGAGAGTCATCAGCCCAGCTCGCCCATAGAACTTGTCTAAGAATATAGTGGCGTTCGCCTGTGACTCTGCGGTGCTTATCCAGTGGAGGCAGGGCCTGAGAATGCAGGATTCGCTGCAGCGCTTTCGCAGCACTCGGCAACCATTGCAGCTCATCCTCAATATTCGTCTGTTCTGACCTGGAATCAGTGATAAACAAAAGGAAATTAGCAGCAAACTGTAAATATATCGAAGACACCACCGTGGCACCGACATGAGTATGCCGAGCCTCTGAGTCTGTGTATGAAAACCCAACTAGTCAGGGTTGTTTTTCTTGCAAAAGAGGTAAACTGCGTGATTAATGGATTCGCGGGACCGGTCCAGGCCGCTGCGAATTCGAAGTGCTCTGTAAAAAAACATAAAATAAAATTATAAAGAAAGAAAGCACACACAGATGCCATTACTTTAGATTCTTTGTCCATTCAACGAAAACAGATCGACGGCTTCTGTAATTCACGAAAAGCTTCCGTCGCGTCAACCATGGCTTTTGGCTTTTCGAAATGAAAAAATATTCCGATATCAAAGCTTAACTGGAATGGCAAACGAAAACTGCATAGGATAAATGTTTTCGAAAAGGGTTCCATATTCGTTCTGTCAGGGTGTTGTTTTTAAAAATTATAGACATATATATAACTTTCAACTTTTAATTTGTGGTGAATATTGATAGGTGATAAGTTAAGTGTCACATAAGTTACTTGTTCACGAATTGTTTATTAATAAATTGTTCGTTTACTATTATTAAATCAATCTTTACGATACACTTCTTTCATCTTTATGCAATCTACCAAAAACATAAGCTTTAGTCACCCCAAATTCATAAAAAGTTAAATTCAGATAAGATGATTACCTATTAAATATAAAATCTTTCATGGATCACATTGAGATTTTAGACCATCTTAAGGGTGTGTGGAATTATTATTTTACATATTGATCATCTTAAGGGTGGGTAGAGTTTTTATTTTACATATAGATCATCTTAAGGGCGTAGAAAGTTATTATTTTACATATAATTTATAATTTCTTATGGAAGAAAAAAAAGTATCTAAGTTTCATTAATTATTCTAGATTTAATTAATTGAAATATTTTCTATTTTTTGGTTTCAAATATTAAATTAAATTTGATAGTAGGAAAATTTTATTATTATATTAAATCTCAATTCCAAATTATCATAAAATTATACTTATTAATTAAAATAGAATTACACTTTTTTCATAAACAAACATATATAAATAAAATATTATTTCACCATAATTACACAAACAATTATTATATTATTATTTTTTGACTTAATCAATTTATGTAATTTAAAATTTTATTACAAATAAAAGATATCAAAATAAAATAATACTTTAATTATACTATTTATGCAATTGTGTAATACTTTTTATCTAAATTGAAGATTTGATGTGAGTATAACATATTTAAAATTTTACTTCATCTATATGTACAATGTATAAGATTTCAAAATGTATATATCCCGCAATACTTTCAAATAAATTATAGAATTACACCTACCTTCAAGATAACTTATGAATATAAATAACTTACAAAATAATGTTTTATTATACACAAAACTATATAACTTTGTGCAAGTTCAAGTTTTATATAAATATAATATATCAAAAAAAAAAAAATCCAGTTTTAGTATCACCAAAATATCTTGTTTGCACATTCAAAGTCCTATATCACTATAATATATAAAAACAAAATATTGTTTCCCCTATATACATACAACAACACAATACTTTTGTGTATGGTCATCCACATAGAAAACACAATACTTTTGTGTATTGTCAAAATCCTATGTGAATGTAAATTACCGAATTTCTACCTAACAAGTATACAATGTACATGTTAGAGATAATGTAGAAATTCTTATTTTGTATTTATGGAGATTTTTTTATAGATAGTATGAGTGGTTTGCTAGCTCCTTGTTTATAGGATCTCGTCCATTTTTCATGGATCTAGTTTGGTTATGATTTATCTATATATGTAACTTCTATTCAGTAATACAATTGAGTTGAGTGAAATACCTCCTCTTGTGTTTGTGCGAGCCTTTGTGCTCTGCACCTCCTCCTCTCTGATTTCTAATTTGATATCAGAGCCTTTCGAGGCCTATTGTGGGAGCCCTTTGGTGGCTTGTTGTGAAAGCCTGATTGGCCTACTGTCAAAGTCTAAGTTGTTAATTTATGAGCATTAATTCAACATACTCTAGGATCTTTACTAAGAGAATAACATGTACAACATATCAAGTATAACAATGCATATCAATCACTCCAAGCAATCACATGAGACAATAGACACACAGAGTTTCACTGGGGAAAACCATAAAGGTGAAAAACCCCACAACTTCCTCAGAGATAGAAAGAGCAATGATACAACCCAAGTACATAGAGATAGTCCTCCTAGCAGCTGAACCTCCTCCTTCACTAGTGCGCCATTTTCCAAGTAGTGTAGAAGTGAATAATGAGATGATCAAATAGAGTGCCTCCCGCACTCTATTTATACATGACCTGACCTGCCTAGTAACCTAGCAGGACCGACTTGTCTAACTCAGTCTAATAACCCATGGTTATACCAATCAGGGCCGACGCCACACTTGGTGGTCTAATAACCCATCACTGCAAGTTACGACACTTATCAATACAAATGACGACACTTCCGTATAGAGGAATAATAACATCTCTATAGGAGTACAATGTACATAGGTGAAATACATTCCGAAGTTACATATACATCAACACTCCCTCTTAACTAGGAAGGTATTTCTTGACACAGATATGCTAGCACAAGTCTTCTTCTCTGGATCATCGTCATGGATCATCGTCACTACTGCTGCTATCTCAATCAATCTCCAATCTACTCACCATAGGAAGTTCTATAGAGCCAGTCCGTTTTCATACCGAATGTAGGCCCACCACCTGCAGGTCTTCATCACTGGCCATACTATGGAATTCTCAAAACTTATTACGTGTGTCACAAAACCTCACAAGAGCATCCCGGGCTGTTATGAGCACACATCTCTACCTATTGGATCTCCCAGGACATATTATATGTGATCTCACCACAAAACCTCGCAAGAGCATCCCAAGCTATTACGAGCACACAGCTCTACCTATAGGATCTCCTAGGAACATATTACATGTGGTCACCACAAAACCTTGCAAGAGAATCCTAGGACTTATTACGGGCACATAGCCCAACCTATCGGATCTCCCAGGGCCATATTACATGTGGTCATGGAAAAACCTCGCAAGAGCATCGCAGGAATTATTACGGGCACATAGCCCAACCTATCGGATCTCCCTGGGACATATTATATGCCATAGGAAAAAACCTCGCAAGAGCATCCCAGGACTTATTACAGGAACACAGCCCAACCTGTCGGATCTCCCAGGGCCATATTACATGTCCTCTCAAGCAAAACCTCGAAAGAGCATTTGCCAGATATCCCAGGGCCATATTATATGCCATAGGAAAAACCTCAAAAGAATATCTACAAACCTCCCAAGGCCATATTATATGATTATCTACACAACCTGTCCACGGCCATAGAGTATCAACTTGATACTCACCATACATCATCTTGATGTACATGATCATCCTGATCATCATCACTACATTGTCTTGATGCATTTCATCATCGCATGATCATCCTGATCATCGTCATAGCATCATCCTAATGCATATCATCTAGAGAAACATCCGGAAGGTCATCGTCCATGATCATCATGATCATACAATGCATCCACCTGATGCATACACAATATCTACTTGATACCTATCATCATATATGATCTACCTAATCATACAATGTATCCACCTGATACATATCATCATACATGATCTACCTGATCATACATTGCATCCACCTGATACATATCATCATACATGATCTACCTGATCATCACACGCATCCAACATGATGCATATACATATGCATGATCCAACTGATCATAACAAGCATCCCACATGATGCATATACATTTACATGATCCAACTGATCATAAAAAGCTTCCAACATGATGCATATACAGAACAGTATTTGGAGCATCATCCTGATGCTCATCATCCAACACTTACATCCATAGCCATGGATGGAACCTCCTCTCACCATGCTCAGAATGGTTCCTGCAAATGTGTTCATCACTTCTTCCTCGAAGTGTCATCAATCTGAAGAACAACAAGCCTCTCTCTGAAGTACTCGAACTTCACTATGGCTAGTGGCTTCGTCAGCACATCTACAATATGCTCATCTGTCGCAACATACAGGAGCTTCGCTGCTCCTCTCTGCACCATATCCCTGATATAGTGATATTTGATCTCTATGTGCTTCGACCTATCGTGGAACACCGGGTTGTCAGACAGCTTCACACAACTCTGGTTGTCACAAAAGATACCAGTAGCATCCAACAGGAGATCAAATAACTCAGACAGTAGCTTCCTTAGCCATACTGCCTCACAACTAACCGAACAAGCTGCAACATACTCTGCTTCAGTTGTACTCAGTGCTACGCAGGCTTCCTTCTAAACCAAGAGATCACACCTGATCCCATACTGAAGTAGCACCCTGAAGTTCTCTTCCTATCTGCAGCACTGCCTACCCAGTCTGAATCAACATAACCCTGCAGTTTAAACTTTTGATTCGCATCATACTTGATCCCATAATCAATTGTACCCTTCAGGTACCTCAGGATATGCTTTACAGCAACGAGGTGAACACCTCTGGGATCCATCAGGAACTGGCTCAATGTGTTCACCGCAAAGCAAATATCTGGTATCGTGTTTGTCAGGTACATCAAGGACCCAATCATCTGACGAAACACATTGACATCAACCAGATCAGATGAAGCATCACATAGAAGCTTCAAGTTCAATGCAATAAGTGTGGCCACGGCCTTACAGTCCATCATCCAGAAACTTCTTCAGGATCTCTACTGCATACTTCCCTTGTTCAAGGAAGATTCCATATGTACTCTACCACACCTCCATGCCTAGAAAATAGTGCATCATCTGTTGGTTGTGGAGCCAGATCTTCAGTCTCATAGATGATATTGTCAAAGCCATGCACCCCAGAGGACTGTACACTCATGCCCCAACCTTGGGGTTTGGGAATGAGTGTAAATTTTTTGCCAACAGTTTTCGAGCCCATGGTTTTGGGACTGTTTTCGCCAATAGTTTTCGGGCCCATGGTTTTGCGTAACCTGTGTGTATTTTTCCATTGTATTTCACCTATAAAAGAAAGACATTGTAATATGGCTAGAAAAAAGGTGTATTAGGTTTTATGCATTATAAAGATCTCTAAGATCGGAAGAGAGGCTGTGAAACAGTGAAGAGGAAGTGCAGCGGCTGTGCTGCAGGTTTTATCCCTTCACTTTGATAGACAGAATAATAATAAGGACTGGCAACTTTAGTGTGGACGTAGCCCAAGTTGGGTGAACCACGATATATCTATGTCTCTCTTGTAATGTGTGTGTGATTATATTTGCATTTATATTTATTGTTATTGCTCTGGGATCTTGTTTTTCTAGCAATTGGTATCAGAGCCAAAGGTCTATTTGGCAGATAAACCCGTAGGAAGCTAGGGTTTCTGGTTCGAGTAGGAGCAATGGCGGAAGAAGGAAATTTTAAGGTTGAGAAGTTTAATGGCCAAAACATACAGTTATGGAAGATGCAAATGGAGAACTATCTGTTCCAGAAGGATCTATTCCTACCGTTGGGGGGGAGAGAAAAACAGCCGGTGGCTATGAAGGACGAAGAATGGGAGGTTCTGATAGAAAGGCTCTTGGAACAATACGCTTGAGCCTGGCTTCGTCGGAGGCTTTCAATATCTCAAAAAAAACAACAACGGAATGTTTGATGAGCTCATTGGGTAAGCTGTATGAAAAACCCTCGGCCTCCAACAACGTATTTCTAATGAAGCTTTTATTTAATATGAAGATGTCTGAAGGTCGATCTATTACTGATCATTTAAATGAGTTTAATACGGTTACAAATCAGATAAGTTCTGTAAGTGTGAACTTTGAAGATGAGGTTAGGGCTCTTCTAATCTTGTCTTCATTGCCAGAAAGTTGGAATAGCTTAGTCATGGTTGTAAGTAACTTTGTCTCTGGTTCAAACACGTTGAAATTTGATGTTATTGGTTTATTCTTAGTGAGGAAATGCAAAGAAAAAACACAGGTGAGACATCAAGTAATGTGTTGACCATGGAGAGCAGAGGAAGACCAAAGGAGAGAGGAAAGAGCCAAGGTAATCACAACAAATCTAAAAAGGGAAAATCCAAGTCCAAAGTAGGAAAAATAGAGTGCTGGAACTGTGGAAAGAAAGAACATCTGAAGAAAGACTACAAATCTCTAAAGAAGAAAGGAGATGGACAGCAGGAAACTATCCAGGAAGCGAATGTAGCAGGTGATGTGTTACAAGATGCTTTGATTCTTGCATTAGATAATGCTAGTGATTATTGGGTAGTAGATTCAAGGGCTTCATGTCATGCTACACTCCATAGGAAATATTTTCATGATTATGTTCCATGCGATTTTGGACATGTTTTATTGGGTGATGATGAGCCATGTAAAATTGTTGGAATGGATAAGGTATGGATAAAAGTTAAGAATGGAACTGATTGGTTGTTGAAAGATGTTTGGCATATTCCTTCTATGAAAAGAAATCTGATCTCAACAGGGTAGTTGGGAGATGGCAGCTATCTATCTACATTTGGAGAAAAGTGGTGGAAGATCACTAAAGAATCAATGGTGATAGTAAAAGGAAACAGGATAGGTACGTTGTATTTATGTCCTCATAATACTGACCATTCTATCTCTTTATCTTCCACAGGAACAGATACAGCATTGTGGCATAATAGGCTTGGCCACATGAGTGAGAAGGGGATGCAGATTCTCCACTCAAGGAAGTTGCTGCCAGATTTGAAGCAGGTAAGTTTGGAATTCTGTGAAAACTGTGTTTATGGAAAATAGAAGAGAGTTAGATTTCTCAGGGTGGGGAAACAGAAGAAGAATGAAAAGTTAGAGCTTGTGCATACATATGTATGGGCACTAGCTCAGGTACAATCTCTTGGTTGATCTCATTATTATGTTACATTTATTGATGACGCAACTAGGAAAACTTGGGTTTATTGCATTAGACAGAAATATGATGTGTTTGCTACTTTTAACAAGTGGAAAGCTTTGGTTGAGAATGAGACAGGAAAAAGGTTGAAGTGTCTCAGATCTGATAATGGAGGTGAATACTATGGCAAGGAGTTTGATAGTTACTGTTCATACCATGGGATTCGTAGAGAGAAGACAGTCCCAGGAACACCACAAGAAAATGGTGTGTCTGAAAGGATGAACAGAAAGATCATGGAGCGTACAAGGTGTATGAGATTGCATGCAGGGTTGCCCTTACAGTTTTGGGAAAATGGTATAAATACTGTTGTTTATTTAATAAACAGAGGACCTTCAAGTGCTTTGGATGGTGGTATTCCAGAGGAGGCATGGACAGATAAAAAGGTAAACTACTCATTTCTGAAGCATTTGTCCATATTGATAAAGAAAATAGAACAAAGCTTGAAGCTAAATCCAACAAATGTACCTTTATTGGATATGGGGTTGATGATTTTGGTTATCGTTTATGGGATTATGAAAATCACAAAATCATTAGAAGTAGAGATGTCATATTCAATGAAAAGGTCATGTATAAAGATCAGTTGCAGGGAAAGAAATAGGAAAAGAAAAATACAGAGTACACAGTACTTGATTAAATTCAATAAAATGAAGTTCCAAAGGTGCCAGAAAATCAAGAACAATGGCAGGTACCTGAAACTCCTGTAACTTCAAGAAGATCTACCAGGTTAAGTAGACTCCCTGAACGATACTCTCCTTCAATGTATTATTTGTTGATGATTGATGCTGGTGAACTAGAATGTTATGAAGAAGCAATGCAGGTGGAAACCAGAAAGAAGTGGGAGCAAGGCATGAATGAGGAGATGGACTCATTGGTAGGAAACCAGACTTGGGATCTAGTTCAGTTTCCTACTGGTAAAAGAGCATTACAAAACAAATGGATTTACAAGTTGAAGGAAGAAGAAGGTAAGAAGCGGTACAAGGCGAGACTTGTTGTAAAGGGGTTTGCACAGAAGAAATGCATACATTTTGATGAAATATTTTCTCTTGTTGTTAAGATGAATTCAATTAGGACTATCTTAAGTCTAGTGGCGGTAGAAGATTTGCATCTTGAACAGTTAGATGTAAAAACAACCTTTCTCCATGGGGATTTGGAGGAAGAGATATATATGCAGCAGCCACAAGGGTATGAGGTCAAAGGTAAAGAGAACTTGGTATGCAGGTTGAAAAATAATTTGTATGGATTGAAGCAAGCTCCAAGGCAGTGGTATTTAAAATTTGACAGGTTTATGACAGAAAAAGGTTACAGTAGATGTCATTCTGACCATTGTGTTTATTTCAAGAAGCTAGAAAATGAAAGATATATTATCTTGTTATTGTATGTGGATGGCATGCTTATTGCAGGGTCTAACATGCAGGATATAAATGTACTCAAAAGGAAGCTAGCTAATTCATTTGCGATGAAGGATTTGGGTGCTGCAAAGCAAATCCTTGGTATGAGAATAACGAGAGAATGGAAAAATTACAAATTGACATTATCTCAAAGTGAGTACATACAAAAGGTGTTGGAGAGGTTCAGAATGCAGAATGCAAAACTAGTAAGTACAACTTTGGCCTACCATTTCAATCTAAGTAAGGAAATGTGTCCCAAGACACAGTAAGAGATAGATTATATGTCCAAGATTCCCTATCAATCAACAGTTGGCAGCTTGATGTATGCCATGGTGTGCACAAGACCATATATTGCAGAAGCAGTGGAATTTGTGAGTAGATATATGAACAATCTAGGTAAAGAACATTAGAAGGCAGTACGGTGGATTCTCAGGTATTTTAGAGGTACTGCCACTCAGGCATTACGTTTTGGAGGTTCAGACACTGTTCTACAGGGATATGTTGATGCAAATATGGTAGGTGATAAGGATAGCAGGAGGAGCACCACAGGGTATGTGTTTACTATAGGTGGAACAACATTAAGTTTGATTTCGAGATTGCAAAAGGTTGTTTCACTTTCAATAACGGAAGCAGAGTATGTTGTTGTTACAAAGGCTAGTAAAGAGATGATTTCGTTGCATAGGTTTATGGAGGAAGTGGGTAAGAAGCAGAAGGATAGCAGGTTGTATAGTGACAGCGAGAGTGCCATTCATCTTGCAAAGAACTCAGCATTCCATTCCAGGACTAAACATATATAGCTCAAGTACCATTTCATATGCTCTGTTATGGAAGATGAACTGTTGAAGCTGGAAAAGATACATAATAGCCAGAATCCTGCAAACATGTTCACAAAGGTAGTGACCAGAGAGAAACTAAGTTCTTGCTCGGTTTGAGTTGGCCTTCTAGCATGAAGGTGAAGAGAAGAAAGTTGCCAAGTCCAAGTCCAGCAAGTGCAGCAGCGGTGGAGTTGTTGTGATTAGTCTCCAAGTGGGAGATTGTTGGTTGTGGAGATATCTTCAGTCTCATAGATGATATTGTCAAAGCCGTGCACCCCAGAGGACTGTACACTCATGCCCCAACCTTCGGGTTCAGGCATGAGTGTACAATTTTCGCCAATAGTTTTTGGGCCCATGGTTTTGGGGCTGTTTTTGCCAACAGTTTTCAGGCCCATGGTTTCGGGTAACCCATGGTATTTTTCCATTGTATTTTCCCTATAAAAGAAAGACATTGTAATACGGCTAGAAAAAAGGTGTATTAGGTTTTATGCATTGTAAAGATCTCTGAGATCGGAAGAGAGACTGTCAAACAGTGAAGAGGAAGTGCAACGACTGTGTTGCAGGTTGTATCCCTTCACTTTGCTGGACGAAATAATAATAAGGAATGGAAACTTCAGTGTGTACGTAGCCCAAGTTGGGTGAGACACGATATATCTGTGTTTCTCTTGTAATGTGTGTGTGATTATATTTGCATTTCTGTTTATTGTTATTGCTTTGCGATCCTCTTTTTCTAACATCATCCCCAAGTCCTTCATCTCGAACTCAGCAGCAAGCTTCCTCTTCGTGTTGGCAATCAATCTATCCTCACCTGTTACAAATAGGTCATCTACATACAAGAGTAGTATGATAGGATTGCCTTCCTCGACCTTGTAGTAAAGGTTGGAATCCACTTTACTCTTAGTAAAGCCCAAACTGGATAGAAAGTTGTCTATCCTACAATACCAAGTTCTAGGAGCTTGCTTCAAGCCATACAAGGATTTCTTTAACCTGCACACATATGACTGTCTGTCATGTGTCTCAAAACTAAGTGGCTGCTCCACATACACTTCCTCCTCGACTACACCATTCAAGAAGGCTATCTTGACATCTATTTGGTGTATCTTCCATTTCATCACTGCAGCTAGAGCAAGTACTAATCTAATGGAAATGTATCTGGCCATAGGAGAAAAGGTCTCTTCATAACCAATCCTTCTTTCTGGGAAAAACCATGAGCTACAAATCTCGCTTTGTATTTCTCTATGCTGCCATCTGCAGCATGCTTGATCTTGTAGATCCACATGGAAGTCACCACAGACTTCCCTTCAAGTCTTGGGACTACATCCCAGACATCATTTTTCATGATCGAATAGTATTCCTTGACCATGGCATCCTCCCATTCTTTCTTTTCCACTTCTTCTTCATAATTGGAAGGTTCTTTGTTCATAATGTCACAGAGGAAGGAAACATAGCTGGTATGAGATCTAGTTCTCTTCCTTACTCTGTGTTCTTCTTCTGGAATGCCATACCTTTCTGCATCTTGAATGAGCTCTCTATACCATGCCGGTTTCCTCTTTTGATAGTTCTTCTCACGGGGTGGATCTACAGGTATTTGTGGATATTCAACTTCACGATTTTCTTCTGGAATTGCTTCATTCATGGTGGTGTCTTAAAATCTTATTTCCTTTGGTTCTTCATGTTCTTTAACAGGTTCCTTCCTTGACTTGATGAAGGCTGAGTCTTCATCAAATGTTACATCCCTGCTAATATCAATCTTCTTAAACCCTGAAAAGTATATTCTGTAAGCCTTCGAGCTTTCACTGTACCCCGCAAAGTACCCTTCTTTCCTGAAGGATCTAGCTTTGTCCTCTTTTCCTTTGGAACATGAGTGTATACTGGACAACCAATATTTTGAGATGGTTTACTTCAGGTTTCTTACCATAGATTACCTCTTATGGTGTCTTGTTGTCCAATATCTTGTGAGGTGTTATATTCTGCACATATACAGTTGTCCTAGCTGCTTCTGCCCATAGATGCATAGGCAGATCCTCATCATGCAGCATTATTTGTGCTGCTTCCATGATTGTTCTATTCTTCCTTTTTTCAACTCCATTCTATTGTGGATTGTAGGGAGCAGTCAACTCCCTCTTAATCCCTGAATCACTGCATAACTTCTTGAAATCACCTGAAGTGAATTCTTTGCCATTGTCGGATCTGAATGTCTTGATCTTCTTATCAGTTTGATTTTCCATCAAATCTTTGAATTCCTTGAACTTATCAAACACTTCATCTTTGTTCTTCAAGAAGTCAACCCAAGTCTTCCTAGAGAAATCATCAATGAAAGAGACATAGTATACATACCCACTCAGAGAAATGGATGACATTAGACAACATACATCAGAGTGGATAATCTCCAAGATTCCTTTTGCTTTGCTTTCATGACTTGGAAATGCCCTCTTAATGTTCTTTCCTTTTACACATCCTTTTCAAACACCTTCATGATTTGTCTTCATTTCAAGAAGACCCTCTACAGCTTTGCTTGCAATTGGTAGTACTCTATAGTGCACATGTGCAAGCCTTGTATGCGAAAGTTCACTTGGCTCCATGGATTCATGTACCATGGCATGTTCAGGTTGTCCCTTCAATTTGTACAATCCTCCCTCTTGCTCTCCAATCACTACTGCATCATCTTTTGTCTTACCCTTTGGCCACATGAGTACTTGGTCATCTACAAATGCAACCCTCATGCCTTTTGCATCTAATGCAGATATGGAGAGTATATTCTTCTTGAGCCCATGTACATTTACAACCTCTTTCATCTTCAAAGACTTTCCAAAGTCTAGGTTGTAGGAGGCTTCACCACTTCCTTTGATAGGATATTGGTACTCATCCCCAAGTTTCACCTTATGGGGTGACTCATGTTCAGATAGTTTTACAAAAGATTCTTTGAACCCAGTCATGTGTTTGGAAGCCCTACTATTAATAAGCCAATCATTACAACCATGAGAGATAGTACCTGTGAGAGAAGATATTAGAACATATTCATCTTTTCTTGATGAGTCATCACTTTCTGATCTAGCCTTCTTCTTGGGAGGTTCATCATCCTCAACATCATGAGCATGATACCTCCTTTTGTTATTCTTCTTCTTCTTGTTGAAGTTAATGTTGTTGTTGTCCCTTTTGTTCTTGGGACAATCTGCAACAAAGTGTCCCTTCTCATTACATGTGAAGCATATCAGATCCTTCTTATTCTTTTGATGGTTGTGAGAGGATCTGTTGTAATGAGAGTGCTCCTTCTTGGGATTGCTTCTTTTGGTGTGAGCTGTGAGAGCTTCATCTTCACTTCTCATCTTTTCTTCTCGGGCTACAAGCTTAGTCTCTTCTTGTGAACATTCCTCCCATAGTCTACTGAAGGAGACCAACTTCCTTCTTGCACAAATTCCTTGAATAAAGGAATCCCATGACCTAGTTAGGCCATTTAGAGTGGTCATGACAATTTCACCACTTCATCCACAACTTCAATTTTTTCTTTGATCTGAGAGAACTTGGAGAAATAAGATTGAATGGTCTCTCCATTCTGAAGCTTTACCCCTTTCAATTAGTTTTGCAGAGTCATCATCCAATTTATGTTCTTCCCTTCAAATATCTTGGTTAGGGAATCAAACATCTCCTTGGGTGTCTTTAGAGATGACACATGTGGTATGAGATGGTCTTTGATAGAATCAACAATGATCCTCTTTTCCTTTACCAAGTTCTTCTTATGTAAGGCCTTACCCTCTTCTTCCTCTAGGATAGGGACCTCAGAACTTATGTAAGTATCCAATTCATTTTCTTCCAGGATTAACCCAATCCTATACTTCCATGCTCGGAAGTTATCAGCCCTTTCAAGCTTGTCCTCAAGCTTGGTGTAGTGAGACATCTTAAAGAGTACTTCAAATGGAAATAGAAAAGATTTAAGTCTTACCACCTGATTTGCATAAATCTGGATTTGGTGTCGAATTAGGGTTTATCAGAGAAACCCTAAAAATTCAAAATGTGAATTTCAACTTTTCGAAAGGATAGAAAGATGCACCTTGGTGAGCTTATTAGCCTGTTATATTCAGAATTTGAAATCTGCAAAGTTTCATCATTCAGAAATGCTTTTCAATCTCCCGGATTCACTCGGGAGGACCCTAAATTAGGGTTTGAGTTTCCCGGAGCTTCACCCAACCAAAAATATAGATCCAAAGCTCTAAAATTCGATTTTTCCAAGGATCTTCCATCTATGTCCTCAAATTTCAGAAATTGCTATTTTTGTGGAAGCCCTAAATTTTAGCGCCAAAAATGAAAGTGCCCATAATTGAATTCAGGTTGGACAGAAAGATGCGCCTTGCTGAGGAGAGTCAATATACCCTACTTCCTTTCAAGATATGTGGAGAGAAACCCAATAAACAGGAAACCCTAGTTTTCGTAACTGCACAGTGTCTTCTTCTCAGGTTAGCTCTGATACCATGTTAATTTATGAGCATTAATTCAACATACTCTAGAATCTTTACTGAGAGAATAACATGTAAAAGATATCAAGTATAACAATGAATATCAATCACTTCAACCAATCATATGAGACAATAGACACATAGATTTTCACTGAGGAAAACCATAAAGGTGAAAAACCCCACAACTTCCTCAGAGATAGAAAGAGCAATGATACAACCCAAGTACACAAAGATAGTCCTCCTAGCAGCTAAACCTCCTCCTCCACTAGTGCACCACTTTCTGAGTAGTGTAGAAGTGAATAATAAGATGATGAAATAGAGTGCCTCCCGCACTATATTTATACATGACCTGACTTGCCTAATAACCTAGCAAGGCCGACTTGTCTAACTCAGTCTAATAACCCATGGTTATACTAATCAGGGCCAACCCCACACTTGGTGGTCTAATAACCCATCACTGCAAGTTACGACACTTGTCAATACAAATGACGACACTTCCGTATAGAGGAATAATAACATCTCTATAGGAGTACAATATACATAGGTGAAATAGATTCTGAAGTTACATATACATAGGTGAAATGCATGCCTTCCAGTCATCAGTATGGTGTCTTCCAACACTTACTGCTTAGTTTACTAGCCCTGGGAGCCTGTTTCCACTCAGTTCCAGCCGTCCTAGTCTATGATGCACCCTCTCTCACCTACCAAAGGAAGAACTGCGCCCTCTTTTACCTACCACCAGTGACGTATTCGATTAGTTACTAGATTTGTGGATCTCATCCTTGATTTGAGGACAAATTGACTTGTTTACTGACTAATACACTCAATGAGACCTCTAGAGAGACTAGTTCATTTGTTTTGACTACATACAGTGTCACATCTATCAGTTACACTTAGTTACATCCAATTAGAGTCAGTTACATTCAGTTAGCTCAGTTTGACACATGGACAACCACTTGTGATCTGATGACACCACTACTGATCCAATGATTAGTACTCCTAGTGCAGATAAGCCATGCCCATGTAGGCTAATTTGAATTGCCACCTTGGCATTTGAATCCTCTCCATTGTATTATTTATTGTTCATATTATGATTAATGAATTAGTGTGATTTTATTCTGCTTCTATCTGAGTTCTACTGTATCATAATTATGTTGCTCTTTTACACTACATTGTCTACTCTTCTTCTATTTTCCTTCTTAATCTTTCTTGTGAGGTATACATCATCTCTTAGATATGTTGTTAGGATTTTCACAACCCATAGCTGTGAGTGTGGCCACGTGATAAATTGTATCGTTGGAGAAGGGATCACGTGTTTTAGGAAGAGGGTCGTCATTTGCTACAAATCTTTTGTGGATACGTGCTGACTAATGTGGAGGAAATTATCTAGGCCTGCATGAAGAAAAGAGATTACTGGTGTTGTTGCTGGCTTTCCCAGCTGCCTGCGTGAAGGAGATAAGATTTGAAGAAAATTACTTCAAAGGGGAACCTGCGCTACCGGGATTGGAGCCAGTGTTATGAAGAGCCTATGAGGTTGTGAGGGGCAATGCTTCCATCATCACTACATTTACCAATTTGAGCTGAGGTTTGCAGCGTGAGATCGTGGCTGAGGGTAAAGCATGGAGAGCCTGCGATCCCCTTCCTGGAGAAGACTTGTCGTTGTGAAACAAACCGTCGTTGCAGTTAAAAGTGGACCCGACCCGACTCTGTGAGAGAGATACACTGCTGAAGAAAAGATGAATATGGCTTATGATATGATGTATAAATGCAATGCTGCAATAAAATGTAAATCTGAGCCTCGATATGATGAGGAATGTCTTTCTAACGAAGAATTTTTTTTAATTAACTTGGAAATGATTACAATAGATAATTTGTTGGCTGGAGTTAGAGTAGCTAAAACAAAACTAGTTGTCTTAGATGCATAATTGAAATATATTGCAGATTGGCTTGAAAAGCCAAAGGATCCTGAAAATATTGACTGTGTCTTTGATGAAGAATGCGCCATGTTCACAGATGTCAAAGAATTTGATGATATGGGTCAACAAGAGATATTGATAGCGCTGCACAGCATGAGTATTAATGTTGAATTTTACTATGAGCCAATGTTGCAATCAAGTTTCAGAATGAAGGGAACAAGAATGAAGATTAAATTGGGAAACACAACAAGGTATGAAGGATTCAAGATTTGGAGCAGGAAAGGTAAGAAGACAAACAAGTACTATCTCACAGCAATAAAGGTTATGATGAAGAGGATAAGAAAGAGGAATGGAGAGTACAAGGTTTGGAGGCCTAGGAAACATATATTATTAAAGTTTATGCTGATTTGTAATCCTAGATATATAGGCATATTATGTATTGTGATCCATTTCTCCATTAAGGGAGGATGTTAGAGATAATGTAGAAATGATTATTTTGTATTGATGTAGATTTTCTATAGATAGTATGATTGGTTTGTTAGTTCCTTGTTTATAGGATCTGGTCCATTATTCATGGATCTAATTTGATTATGATTTATCTATATATGTAACTTCTATTTAGTAATACAATCGAGTTGAGTAAAATACCTCCTCTTATGTTTGTGCGAACCTTTTTGCTTATCGCCTCCTCCTCTCTAATTTCTAATTGTACACTTACATATAATATACATTATCATAGGTTCAAGGTCTCATGTGAGTTATAACATATAATTTTTGCAAACACGAGAATATGATGTATCTCATGTCCTTAATATAGACTAATTTAATTTGTACATAAAATGGATTAAAAGATCTTTTCGCAAATAGTTTGGACCAAAACCTATATAATAAATTTTTTTACCTATAATATTATGAGTCATTGAAATATTTTTTGAAAAGATAATCTTAATATAATATAATAATAATAATATAAATATTTAGAAAATGATATTTAGTGTGTTTCTTGTTAGGATAACTCGACTTACATGAAAAAAAAAATTACTATTAAATAATTTAAAATGAGGAGTTTGTATGTAATTTTAATACCATCATGCAAATATTGGATTCTGTTTAATTTTTGGGACAAGTGATTATGTTTAATATTTGTGACGAATGTGTTATTGAAGAAATGAATTGGATGTAGTTTGGGTGGGAGGAATGATTCTTACCCTCCCATCTACATGATGCTTCTATTAAGTCCTTATTGATAGTAAAATTGAAAAAAAAAAAAAAAACCTTAAACTTTGCTTCACTTCATTAAAGAGATACTAGCTTTTAGCGAATAGCAAAATAACTCAATGTGAAATAATTAAAGAAACATCAATTTCCAGTAGTTGCACCGATTTTCATAAATTGATCTAGAATTTCTGATAGTTTCCTCGTGCTAACGGGCGGGGGGTTGTGCTTTTAATATTATAGAGTTCTGATGTTGTTAGTGTCGGGGGGGTTGAATTAATTTATGAGCATTAATTCAACATACTCTAGAATCTTTACTGAGAGAATAACATGTACAACATATCAAGTATAACAATGCATATCAATCACTCCAAGCAATCACATGAGACAATAGACACATAGAGTTTCACTGGGGAAAACCATAAAGGTGAAAAACCCCACAACTTCCTCAGAGATAAAAAGAGCAATGATACAACCCAAGTACACAAAGATAGTCCTCCTAGCAGCTGAACCTCCTCCTCCACTAGTGCGCCACTTTCCGAGTAGTGTAGAAGTGAATAATGAGATGATCAAATAGAGTGCCTACTGTACTCTATTTATACATGATCTGACTTGCCTATTAACCTAGCAAGGCTTACTTGTCTAACTCAGTCTAATAATCCATGGTTATACTAATCAGGGCCAACCCCACACTTGGTGGTCTAATAACCCATCACTGCAAGTTATGACACTTGCGACACTTGTTAATACAAATGACGACACTTCCGTATAGAGGAATAACAACATATCTATAGGAGTACAATATGCATAGGTGAAATACATTCTGAAGTTACATATACATCAACATGAGGGTTTGTGCACGAAGTTGAGGGACCCTTTAGGTGCAATTCTGCACCTAAATATGCATTTTTTTCACCGCTCTCTATAGCA
Source organism: Larix kaempferi (assembly GCA_027924585.1). Lineage (NCBI taxonomy): Eukaryota > Viridiplantae > Streptophyta > Pinopsida > Pinales > Pinaceae > Larix > Larix kaempferi. The sequence continues at coordinate 6,259,629 of BSBM01000124.1, read as the reverse complement.
TGACATACATTACCATTATTGATGAAATTTTAGGCATAGATAGAATTTTTTATGTAGATTTCAAATATGTAATTTAAAAAAAAATATTGAGATTTTCTATTTATTTCGTAATTTTCTTGTGGTATCACTCCGTTGGTCAAAAAACATATTGTTAGTGTTTATTCTGTAACATTTTCATTTCAAAACCATTTAAAAAAAAATCGTATACTACACTAGAAGACACCGACCTCTACATGTTATAAAAAATCCAAGTCGAAATAACTGCATTAAGACTTTCAAAGGCTGCACCCACATTTGACGTATCGTTCTCGAGGTTTGATCATTTACATACTTAAAAAAAATGAAAAATTAACATTTAATTTTTGAAAAATAGTGCTGCACTAGTGCTATAGGTTCTATACTTGTCTACCAATTTTTGTAGCCTGAAACCGTCATTTAGGCATTGAAAAGATGCACCCACAAAAACATATACCATATCATTTGCTAAAAAAAAAATATGACTGTTAGAAAACATGAAATTTGACATAGTTATGTAAATTTTCAATACTTAAAACTTATATATTCGGAAACATGACTCAATTTCCTACATTTCATCTTTTTTACTCGATGCAAGATATCTGGTATAAGAATGTAAAAAAAACCAAGTAATTGGAGGGATGCCTGATTTTTCAGTTTTCTATTGCATCTAGTGCGCCACAAGTGACCCTCATTATGAGAGCCTGGTGGCCTGAGGATAGAAATATATTGTTGGCTTGAGGGTGGTCGTGAGAAATCCTGTGAGGCTGACTAAAATCCATGTTAGGATATTCCTATACTCTATCCTAGTCCTACCGCATTATGTCAGTTCTGCATGCAACAATTTTCATGCAGTCGTGCAATTGCATGCATCCATGCAAATGCATGCCTTCCAGTTATCAGTATGGTGTCTTCCAACACTTAGTGCTTAGTTTACTAGCCCCGGGAGCCTGTTTCCACTCAGTTCCAGCCCTCCTAGTCTGTGATGCAACCTCTCTCACCTACCAAAGGAAGAAGTGCACCCTCGCTCACCTACCACCAGTGATACATTCAATTAGTTACTAGATTTGTGGATCTCATCCTTGATTTGAGGACAAATTGACTTGTTTACTGACTAATACACTCAATGAGACCTCTAGAGAGACTTGTTGATCTGTTTTGACTATAGACAGTGTCACATCTATCAGTTACACTTAGTTACATCCAGTTAGACTCAGTTACATTCAGTTAGCTTAGTTTGACACATGGACAACCACTTGTGATTTGATGACACCACTACTAATCCGATGATTAGTACTCCTAGTGCAGATAAGCCATGCCCATGCAGGCTAATTTGAATTGCCACCTTGGCATTTGAATCCTCTCCATTGTATTATTTATTGTTCATATTATGATTAATGAATTAGTGTGATTTTATTCTGCTTCTATCTGAGTTCTACTGTATCATAATTATGTTGCTCTTTTACACTACATTGTCCACTCTTCTTCTATTTTCCTTCTTACTCTTTCTTGTGAGGTATACATCAGCTCTTAGATCTGCTATGAGGATTTTCACAACCCATAACTGTGAGTGTGGCAACGTGATAAATTGTATCGTTGGAGAAGGGATCACGTGTTTTAGGAAGAGGGTCGTCATTTGCTACAACCTTTTTGTGGATACGTGCTGACCAATGTGGAGGAAATTGTTTAGGCCTGCATGAAGAAAAGAGATTACTGGTGTGGTTGCTAGCTTTCCCAGCTGCCTGCGTGAAGGAGAGAAGATTTGAAGAAAATTACTTCAAAGGGTAACCTGCGCTACTAGGATTGGAGCCGGTGCTATGAAGAACCTATGAGGTTGTGAGGGGCAATGCTTCCATCATCACTACGTTTACCAATTTGAGCTGAGGTTTGCAGCGTGAGATCGTGGCTGAGGGTAAAGCATGGAGAGCCTGCGATCCCCTGCCTAGAGAAGACCCGTCGCTGTGAAATGAACCGTCATTGCAGTTAAAAGTGGACCCGACCCGACTCTGTGAGAGAGATACGCTGCTGAAGAAAAGATGAAAATGGCTTATGATATGATGTATAAATGCAATGCTGTAGTAAACTGTGAATCCGAGCCTGGATATGATGAGGAATGTCTTTCTAAAGAAGAACATTTTTTAATTAACTTGGAAATGATTATAATAGATAATTTGTTGGCCGGAATTAGAGTAGCTGAAACAAAAATAGTTGATTTAGATGCATAATTGAAATATATTGCAGATTGGCTTGAAAATCCAAAGGATGCTGAAAATATTGACTATGTCTTTGATGAAGAATGTGCCATGTTCACAGTTGTCAAAGAATTTGATGATATGGGTAAACAAGAGATATTGACAGCGCTGCACAGCATGAGTATTAATGTTGAATTTTACTATGAGCCAATGTTGCAATCAAGTTTCAGAATGAAGGGGACAAGAATGAAGATTAAATTGGGAAACACAACAAGGTATGAAGGATTCAAGATCTGGAGCAGGAAAGGTAAGAAGACAAACAAGTACTATCTCACAGCAAGAAAGGTTAAGATGAAGAGGATAAGAAAGAGGACTGGAGAGTACAAGGTTTGGAGGCCTAGGAAACATATATTATTAAAGTTTATGCTGATTTGTATTCCTAGATCTATAGGCATATTGTATTGTGATCCATTTCTCCATTAAGAGAGGATGTTAGAGATAATGTAGAAATGGTTATTTTGTATTGATGTAGATTTTCTATAGATAGTATGATTGGTTTGTTAGTTCCTTGTTTATAGGATCTGGTCCATTATTCATGGATCTAATTTGATTATGATTTATCTATATATGTAACTTCTATTCAGTAATACAATTGAGTTGAGTAAAATACCTCCTCTTATGTTTGTGCGAACTATTTTGCTTATCGCTTTCTCCTCTCTAATTTCTAATTGTACACTCACATATAATATACATTATCGTAGGTTCAAGGTCTCATGTGAGTTATAACATATAATTTTTGCAAACATGAGAATATGATGCATCTCATGTCCTTACTATAGGCTAATTTAATTTGTACATAAAATGGATTAAAAGATCTTTTCACAAATAATTTGGACCAAAACCTATATAATAAATTTTTTTACCTATAATATTATGAGTCATTGGAAGATTTTTTCAAAAGATAATCTTAATATTATATAATAATAATAATATAAATATTTAGAAAATGATATTTAGTGTGTTTCTTGTTACGATAACTCAACTTTCATGGAAAAAAAATTACTATTAAATAATTTAAAATGAGGAGTTTGTATGTAATTTTAATACCATCATGCAAATATTGGATTATGTTTAATTTTTGTGACGAGTGATTATGTTTAATATTTATGACGAATGTATTATTGAAAAAATAAATTGGATATAGTTTGGGTGGGAGAAATGATTGTTACCCTCCCATCTACATGATTACATGATGCTTTTATTAGATATAGTTTCCTCGTGCTAATGGGGGCTGTACTTTTAATTTTAGAGAGTTCTGTTGTTGGGGCTGTACTTTTAATCTTATAGAGTTCTGTTGTTGTTAGTGTCGGTTGAAATGTAGTATTATGTCCGGATGTTCATCGACAAAGAATATGCGTTTTTCAGGTTGGCTATAGTTTTTCGCGTGCAATTATGAAACCCCTCATTTATAAGGACCATTAAGATTTGTGATGCAAAAGACTTCGGGGTATGAGTTCATTGTATGAATACAAGTAATGGCATTTAAGTAGCGATCTTACGACAGAGAGGCGAAAAGCATAAAACATGTGTACACAATGCAGATGTTACGCGCGAAAATTAAGTGGGTAAATGTCGGAAAGGCATACAACAAAGTGGGCATGAAAGTCAGTAAATGCTTTAAAGAAAATTGGGGCAAATGCATTAGTGTGTTTTCTTTCTATAAACCTATAATTGTATAGGCATGCTGACCATTTAGCGATTAAACTTAACATTTCTGTAGGAATATGAATAAATAAATCATAGTTGTCGACCACTCAACGCACCACTGTTGACATTGTGGAATTTATGAAACTCTGTAGAAGGGAAGTATAGTTTACATAGCTTATTCAAGACCAGCTCTATTATATAATAATAATAGAGTTGCGAAGGGTTTATTTTATAATCTGATTGCAAGCAGCACTCTCGACATTGTGGAATTTATGAAACTCTATAAAATGGAGTTATAGTTTACATGGCTTGTTAAAGACCTTTGAATAATAAATATAATACAAGAGCCACGAGGTGGCAATGTCCTGCGTTATTGCAAGAGCCATGAATTAATTGGACTATGGTTAGTTGGTAATGTGATTGAGTTATGGAAAAGATTGCAAAGAGAAATTTGTTAGTTGGTATCAAATAAACTGCACGCCAACGTCAAATTGAACCATCTGTCCAGAGATCGTAGTGCCTGGGCTATCGTTAAACCAAATCACTAAAGCATTTCTACATTTGGGAATAAAAGAAACCAAATCACAGTTTCATAGTTTCCACGAATACCGGATTTCAGTTGCTAGTAAATTAGCGAGTCGATCAAATGCCATCAAATTGCAGCCTGAGATCAAGGGAAATCGAGTTATTAATATTTAACCTCCATGTTGCTAGTACAAGGATCAAATTGCCACGTTGCTAAAGCATTCGATGCCAAAGGAAAAATCATTGAATTAGTTACACCAATTATGCATAAAATTACCATCAGAAACTATATGAAGAATTGGCCACAAATTGCTGCACCATATTGAAGAATTCAAAGGTCAACAAGATTAAAAGATTAAAGCTGCATTGATCAAAGCTATTTATCGAATACCATCTTCCCAAATGTACATAGTTGCAGGTTAGGACAGTCATAGCTTCCCATTTGCTCTTTCCATATAAAATTATAGGTAAACCACTCATTAACTAATAATCCAGGGCTTACAAGGCCTTGACTTAGGCATACATGCTAACATGGAAAACTCACATGAAGAAGCCGAAAATGTTTTATACAACGTGACTATTTGTATGTCTTCTAGACACCACTGAAATGAACCTACACTGACCTGTTAAAGGGTTTAGATAATATAGACCTGTTAATTTTGTGAAGGTTTTCAGTTCTGATCATTATTCACTGGCATGCTATCCATGCAATTTGATTTAATGCATGATTCGATATCTACATATGACAGTTTGTGTGGTCATACCAAGTTATGTCCAACAATTTGCACTCCTTATAAGTAAAACTACCCTACCTCTGAGATAAATGCCATCATAAAAGGCCTTTAACGCAACAGCAGAAGATAACCAAACCAAGTTATTTGTGAATCATAATGAAGACAGATAAACGATAAAATTTGCATCTTGCACAGAATGCAAATGTGTTGTGCCAGATAAACACACGAAGGATATTAACCTAATATTCATAATAAATAACCTTGGTGAAGTATCAACAATAAGATAGAAATATTTAATCCACTAAGATATTTATCAACCAATCAATATAAGCCCTATTAGCAGAAGGTCTGACTTCAGTAATATCACATAAAATCAAATTTCAATTTGCCATTTCATATTTTCTGATTTAGTTTCTACATACCAGTTAATAGATGACACCATATTTATGCCTTATACAAATTCATGAAAGCTTTAATTGAGTCCTTATCTCCCTCTAACTTGATTCTTAAATTATTAAAAACTTTAACCAGAATGTAAGAATCAAAAGTAGTACAACATAAACTGGGAGTAGCCATTAGTGGCTACCAGCCTATCAACGCTTTCAAGCATTATTGGCCCCTTTTTTAATGGACTCAAACAATAAATTCCAGTGACATAAATTCAAAAACTGCAGAAAGTATCTGGGAGCCTTCTTAGTGTACAACTATTTTCAAAAGAAGAGGATACCGGAATCAATATATAAGCTCATTTCAGATATGCATAAAGTACATTAATAAAAGAACCAAATATTGCAATAAAAAACCAGATCTCGATTTTCTGGTGCAATTATTCTTTCAATTTATATAGTTTTGTAACAAATAATTTTTTCTCGCACTATATATATTTCAATCCATTCAAATTTCAAATATGGAATCAAAAATTGCAAGGGCTTAATATTCATCAAATGTCATCTTATGGACCGCTAAAATATTATCCAGCATCAAATATCTTTTTGCCCTGTGGTGACATAGTCTTAAAGCTTCCAACTCCTAGAACCATTTAAGTAGAAAAATACAGAGAATGACGCACTATAATTCTCTAGATGCATGGAATAATACTATGCTTCCCAAAATAAGGAAGAAGAGGAGAAATGTGTGAGTTCAGGTAGAGATAATGTAAAAGTATTTCAGATAGAAATGGTTAGAAATTTTAAAACTCCAAAAAACTAATAAATTTTAATATCTTGAAAACTAATAAATATTCACAATTACAGATCCATTCTTGACTGATATATCATTTTTGAGTATATCCTTTGTTTTCCATTTGACTAAAATTGAAAATCTTAATATAAAATTCAAAACTTCTTACAGTTCAAGTTTTTTGCCATTTGTTCAAACAAAAAATTTGCAAGTCCATATTAAGGTTCATTGCTCCCTTCGTTCCTAACCATTTTTTTCATATCATTCTGCTAGAGATAATTTAAGTTTCGTATCTTCAGTAGAATGTCATGGATATATCTTCAATTCTTGTAGTTGTGACAGTTTGAACTCTAAGGAATGGTGTCTGTTTTCTTCTTACTGTATATTGCTTATTTTGCAAGCTGTCTTCTCACACAGGTACTATTGCTTCCAATTTTGAGTTGGTAAGATTCAGGATCAAACATGCCATGTACTTTCCTAGGTGCCCATGTTGTAGCATGGCTTAGCAGATATGGAGAACTACTTAAGCTCCTCTATTTTTCCCAAAAGTACTGCTCAAGCTCAAATTCTCTAAGTGGCATTAAACATTTTAATATTTTATATGTATCCATTGGATGAACCTCTATTAGTGCTTTATTGTACTAGTCCATCTTCCTATTTTATTTTCAGGTAACAGGTTTTTTTCCTTCCTGTCCCTGCATATTTACTTTTAATTCTCTTCCTCAATATTTTAAATAAAAATGTTTTCAATGAGCAACTAAAGTGTAGCTTCAAAGATAAATTAGTGTCAACTGTTTACTAATTATGGGCCCTGACGCTAACAAAGGCCATTCTATTGGTAATAGCTATTGCACATGCATGCTGTCATACCACAGTTATTGTATTAAACGTGACAGTTCAAAGGCAACCTGTAATTGCCTCACAACAGCGATTGTTGGATAGCTAGCTTAGGTGTGATCCAAGCATGTATTTAGATAATCACCATGTAACATGGACAATTCTTTCTGCGTATACTCTGGGAGTGTGGTCTAGAGGCAAACAACGAGGTTATCTGGTTTGTATTAATGTAGAGAACCAGCTTCAAACCCCCCTGAGTGGGTGCGGATGAGACCGGGTGCAATCCCTGGGTGACTTTGACACCATAGATATACCGGCCATAGTGCAACAGCATAGCCAAAGAGATTCTATAAGACGTATTTCTGAGCAAACAAACAAAAATAAATATACTCCAAAGTCAATAACTTTGGAGTAGATAAAAATAACACTAAAATGTCACAAAGGAGACACTCATTCTAATCACCGATGTCTATATTGGGTGTCAGCTGCATAAAACCCTACTTGATCAACATCATGGAACAATTCTTAAACTGAGTTTGACAATGTAGGAACATATTGCCATGTAGGAAATATTATACTATATATGTAAATATGTGGTAAGTATATTTGTCTGCTTAGCAGATGACAAAAACTATGGAAATGTTAATCAACAAAAGTCTTAGTGTATTTTTTATATTGTCTAAAGGCATTACATGAGAAAAAAAAATAGTTCTTCGATAGTTCTGTTAATAAAGCAGAGGACAAAAAAGGAATAAGTCCAACAGACTGAGCTCTGTTAATAAAGCAGAGGACAAAAAAAGGCAATAAGTCCAACATACTGCAATTGTGCTTTTGCATGAGCAAATGGATCTTTGCACTTTTTTTGTTGCAAAAATGTTATGTAATATCAACTTTTGTATTCATTGTAGCCCCAGTGCCATTGTGGTAGTTTTTGACTGTTGTTGCACCTGCCAATAGCATTCAAAATGTAGTCAGAATAATTGAAAAAAAGTAGCAAGAATGCAAGTATTTGTAAAGACTAGATACTATTTCAACTATAATATTGGAATTACTCATAGTTTATCTCAATTCGCATAATTTCAAAGCAATAAATCTTTAGGAACAATTTAGCAAGAGAGAAAATCTTACGAAGAGTAACAAATTATTCTATTAGGTTGTGTAATAAATTATAGTAAATTATTTTGTAATACAGCTTTTATCAATAATTAGAGTATTAAGCTACTGAAATTAGCATTTCACCAAATATTAGTATTTAAATCGTAACTATTTAAGTCATGCCATTCTATCATCAGACTTTCGAACTTTGCAACACATACTCAAAATCAAATGTGAATAAAAACTTTGTGAAAATTCTTTAAGCAAAAACTAACTAGGAAAAGTTTATAAATTGAAAAATGATTATATGTTAAACTAGATATACACCAAATGTTTTGAAGCTGCAAACTATTAATGTAAACTGAAGAAATGGCAAAGTGTTTCTGTTTGTAGCTAATGCAATCGAATACAATTTTCAAAACACAGTTTGTAGAGGTCGGTAATATTGAATAAGAAACTTGAACTCTTTAGAACAGAAAATAGATTTGTGTACCTGAAAATCAGTTTCTTTTCAAGTTGATGATTCTATTGTCCAGGGCCAATGTAAATAGCCCTTGCTGGGAAAACCTTCACAGATTGAAAACTGTTGATGATATGTTTTTTGAGTATTCTTCAAATGAAATATTTGCTACTTCTGGACAATACTCTTTTAGGTATGGGTTGCGCAGTGTGCATTCTATCAATCCATCATTTGTGTCCAAATTGCATTCCAGATTATGCTCATTTATAATTTCCATTTCATTTTTGCAAAATTCACAGACCACACATCCCTGAATCAGTGGTTGTTTACATTCAACGCAGATGCATTGATACGGAGGTGCGAATGAATTTCTTGCTCTCAGTATTCCTTGTATCTGTCAAAGTCACACAACAAATGACCATAGAAAATGCATATAATATCAGAATATTTTTAAATAGAATTATGCGAGTATTTCTTTTTATTTGAATAATAATTAAACTTAGATTCAAAGCACTATGACTAATTACAATGCTAATGGGCAACGTAGCCATTGGCTAACTGTTGTTAGCCAAAGGGTAAAATCAAAGAGACATTGCAAAAGCAATCCTTGGAAACTGATGAATAAGAGTGTTGTGAACAGAGTTATAGGCTTGAATATAAAATTTGTTGAAATGCAAACAATGTTTTGAACCACCCATAGGAAGAGAATAAATTGTACTTTGCCACCATGCAATAAATATTGTATGTGCGAAGAGGATTGCCATTTAATGGACATGCAAGGTTGTATTCTCATAATTTTCCTTCTCACATTGAGAGTACAGACACACAATGAAATTTTGCAAAAAGCAGAATATCCAAATCTCCAACGCCGCTACGAATGCAATTTTGATGAGTTAAACAAATATAAAACCTGTCTTGTGGCATTCTAAGTGTCCTGGATGTATCTTCCGATCACAAAAATCTAGTCGTGCCACTGTCATCTTATCTAACATTAATAAGTTTAGATGATGTAGATAACGTGAATTAGTTGGATGCATTTTTGGTACTTAAAAGCCTTCTTTGCAAAGAGAGCTTGATATTGATTACATCTCAAGATAAAGATGTTCTCAGAAGTTGGGGAGTGGAAACGTCATCAATTTATAAAGCAACTGGCCTCAATACACAATACTCCCGAGAGCTCTTGTGCTCCGATGCCTTCAACCAGTCTTTTCCAATTGTAGTATTTGAATCTTTCCATAAATTCTTAGAAGCTTGTGATGGATTGCCTTTATCTATAAAAGTATTTGGGGTGCTTGTCTATGGAAAAAATGAGATGTCTTATTGGGAAGACCAATTGGATAGGCTTAAACATATGATTCCAAATGAGACTCAAAGAAGACTTAAAATTAGTTATGATGTGCTCAAATAAATCTAACAACTAAATTGATTTTATGGAAAACCAAATACTTCTGTCTATATGGCTAAAAGAGATTAAAATCCATAGCTTTAAGCAGCATGTGCTCAGGAGATATAGTAGAGGAAAAGCAGATTTTTGATTGCAGGAACCAGATCTGCAGGTTTGTTTTTAAAATAGAGTTTTCAAAGTGGCCCTTTTTCAAATGGCTAAAACAACCTAAAAGCAATGACTTAGGGAAGCATGTGATTGGTAGCCTTGAGGATAGAATTACAAATAGACAAGATTCTTGATTATAGGAAAAATGTGTACTCAACATCAGAAACAGCGATACAAGAGAGAAACCATGAGAACTCAAGGAGATATGAGAGGGTTTACCAATTGGGAAGGTCTAGTTGCGAAATATTAACCCCATATTTCTTTGCATAAATGAAGGGTTAATATTTATCTAGACTACCCTATGTTGGTCCCAATACAAACACATTCAGACTTTTACAGTGATTAAAGCTTGTTTGAGAATTAGTTTGACCAGATTTTGAGAAACTCTTATCAACTTATTTTTAGCAATTTGGTTTTCTACGGCCTGCATGTGAGATGTTTAAATATTCTTGGTCATCACAAAGTCTATTATAGATAACAAAGTCAATGGTATTAGACAATGAACAAGAGACAAAAAACAGGAAAAGGTGTTAAGCAATGAAACTAGTTTGCACCAAAGTAGATTGTGTTTTTGTTTTTCCTTGTTCATGAAGTGAGAAAGAAGCAATTTTTCAACAAACCTGTGTCTTTGAGTCGATAATTGGCAGCAAATTTTGAATTTCATAATCATCATTAAGAGGGTCAATAAAGGTAGCTGCACAGGTCCGGAGCATGTGGCTTGTTTTAGTGTCATTTTGGACAATGTTTTTAAAAAGATAGAATGGAGGATTATCAGATGCAAGTTGTTCTTGAATTTGCAAGAACAGTTCTTTGTAGCCTTCACTGACCTGTAACTGCAATAGTAGAAGACAACAGTCAATAAGCATAGGTTGCAATTAGAAATCGTTAAAGCTATTTGTGTTTGTTTTTTTCTATTTTCTTGTTTATATAAAAGAGTGAAAATTTTATTTGGGTTTAAAAAACAGCAATTCCAAAAGAACATTAGCTATGCAAATGGCATATTTACTGTTGCATGGTTGTTTGTCGTTCCACCATCTTTGATATACAAGTCGAACTGCTTGTTGTTGTATTCACATGCAACAACGATTGCTGCGACAGAGCCAACAGAGTAGGAGTCGTTCGATGATAACAGATCACCAATTGTCATATCTGGAGCTAGCTTTCTGATTTTGCAAACTCGATCAATTGTCTCAATTATTGTATGTGGGAATATGACTATTGAATACTTGGCATCGCCTCTGTCGTACTAGACTTTTTTTCTTAGCCCAAATCGAGTGATTCTTAGACTTTTGCTGGTTGAGAAATAGCTACCAAAATGTTTGATCAAGTTGTCACTTATTCCAGCAGTGATTGTCATTAGCCCATCTCTATCAACAAAGTCTGCATGCAGTATTTGTGCCTTTACAGGAGAACTTGGTATTTTGTTCTGTGTGGGCCCATATACGGCTAAGATGTCTCCTTCTGGAGGTTGATTGTTGTGCATAGCTCTATAATAGTAGCTGCTTCTGGAGGTGTTTTTCTGAACCTACTATTGTTATAGTTAGAGAAAAAGGACAAGAAAGAAATTATTAGCAATCAATAGCAGAAATGTTGAAACTTAGATCAAGCTTGAGAAAATATTTGTCAATGCTATAGTTATATTCTGTTGTTTTCTGTGCTAGAAAATTGTAAAAGAAAATGGGGAAGTTTCATGTGTTAAAAATGATGTAAAAAGCAATTAGAACCAAAATAATTGCATACCTTTTTGGACTTTCAGCAGTTGACATTGTTCCCATTGTCGGGTTGTTTGGTGCTGATATTGTTTTTGTTGTTTTGTGCACAGGCAAGGAACTATTTTCCATTATTTTGCAATTTTGGATTTGAGTTTCAAAAGCTGCGCATGCGAGAAGTATTAAGCAAATCAGATGTAGCTGAGATTGTTAATTAGTGTAAAGAGTAGAAGAGATTTATAACAGATGGAAAATATGGCAACAAACAGATAGCATAAAAACAAGAAAAAAAAAAAAAAAACAAATGTCTATAATTCTTTGACTGGATTTTTGACATATGCATAGTGCAAAGTCTATGTAGTGTCAAGAATTTCAATTAAACAAGTGCTGAAAACTATGTTATTTACAGCCAAATATTGAACAAATTTTCATCTACAATTATCTTGAACATAAGAATTTGTTATTAAAACATTTTATGTAGCTTATATATGGTCTGCATTATTATAAAATGGACATAGCACGTGAATACTTTTTGTAAAGAGTGTCTACATACGTTGTGGCATAATTGCTATTTTTTTAGATCTGAACTGTGGACAAAATAAAGTGTAAACAACTTTCAACAATAAAAAAAACCAAAATTTGACATCACGAAATAGATTATAAGAATATGAGAAAGTTCAACAGAATTTAAACTCATAGCTGTGACATCAATGTTGCAGATGCCCAAAGCTGATCTAAATCTAGCTTACTGTGAGTAGGAAAAAATCAAATTGCTGTAGTTTAAAGTGCATGAAAGTTGCAGGAGAAAGAATAGTACCTACTTTTGATTTTGTGCAAATATGCTATCATGGATCCGTCGATAGATAGCAAGACAATAAAATTAGATAATGCAAAATTGAATAGACTACGCTTTTTTATGAAAGGATCGATAGGAAAGTTGAATAGTGATCAGTCCAATAAGCATCTGAAATATTGAAAACAATATCTCTGTGTTTCAAATTTGTCCAGAAGTGATCAAGCATCGAACCGGTGTTTGTTGTTGCTTTTGTTGTTTTCAGTGTCAAGCCTTTCATTTGCATAAACAATTGCAATTTTCTTTTCGATGTTGTTTCTTGCAACATGTCAATGTTCAAGTCACCAGCTATTAGGATTTGAGTAGTTGGTGTGCAAGTTGACAAAATGCAACTGAGTATATGAAAGAGATCATCAAGCACACCACATGGTCTATTCTAAATGTTCACTACTTTCAATACATTGCAGCCTAATTCAAGATCTACGCAAATTGCTTCGGTGGAGTTTTTTGTATAGTTTTTAGAATCGATGATGGCAATGTTTTTTTTAATCAATGTAAGGATTCCATCCATTGAAAATGCTGAGAAGAAATTGTATTTTTCTATCATTGTTGTTTCTTTGGCAAGTGTGTGCATGTGAGTTTCTTGCAAACATAAAATGTCTGCTTGCATAAGTTCATGATCATTCAGAACATCGTCATAGTGCAAAAGCAAGCTACGTGTGTTCAATGATGAAATGAGTAATTGCCTAGCATTTGGCATTGAATGCAGACCATATTGAAATTGCAAACTTCCATGTGTTTTTAATTTATCTATTTCAGTGGTGACTTTTGGACAAGTTATAAAATTTCTTTGTTCTAGCTTGTTTAAAAGATAAAGACAATCAATATCTCTGACACGTGACAGTGCAGTGTAAACACGGCCATGTCTCTTAATTCTTTTTGGGTCAAATGCCAATTTGTTCATTGTCAATCCTTGTGCTCTATGGATTGTCCTTGCACATGCCAACTGAATTGGGAATTGTGTTCGCATAATATTCATTTTATTTTCAAGTGTTGTTTGTATCACAATTCTTTTGATTGGTGTCCAATTGGACTTTACGGCAGGTGTATAAAGATGTTGCATAGCAGCACGTTCCTTGTCTCCAACTTTTGGATCTGCAAACTCAATCCAAACAATATCATGGTTTGTTTGTGTATAGTGTTTAAACACACCTTCTGCACCATTAACCAAGCCATCCTCAATTGAGTAGTTGCCTCCAACTAGTTCAATAAGCATATCCTTTTTTACTACTATCATAGAGGGAAGTCGCAATGTCTTTTGTCTATGGTCATTTTTTTCAATTGAATCAATTTTGCTATCATGTGCTACTAGTGTGAATGTTTATGTTTGCATAGCTGATAACATTTTTGAGTTATGTTGTTGAACATCCTTATTACTGTGGAAAAGATAAGGAAACGTTACATCTACTGGTGGTTGTTTGTAGCAATGTTGGTTTAAGTAATCTATGTCATCTAGTGTTTGAGAGCCTGTTCTAATTCTATTCAAAATTGATATGAATGTTTGATTTCTTTGACGTACAACTGTTGTAAGTTCATAGCATTTTATGGCATCGAACCAAAATGTGTAAGAAAATATTTGTTGTTGGAATCTTGGTTGTTCAAAAATCCAACAATCCTGAACAGGTTGTGCTTTACACAAATCACCACAGAATATGACATCAAGGTTTCCAAATGCTTTTGTTGGTGTGTGCATGATTTCACGTAGTCGTTTGTCAATGTTTTATAGCATTCGAGACCCTATTAAAGAGACTTCATCAATCAACAATACTCGAAGTTGTTCATAATCTTTTGTCAAAAGATCTAGGGTGTTTGAATTTAGAGGAAGCATGTTTGAAGTTAATGGCAGTCTGAAAGCAGAGTGGACTATAATGCCACCTGCATTATATGCTGCTTTTCCAGTAAATGAAACTATAAGACCCTTTTTCTTTAAAGGATCACTACCAATTTCTTTGTCATAGTAATGCAAAAGACCATCATAAATTGCTTTTGCAGTGTAAGTTTTACCTGTTCCTGCCCCTCCTGTCAGGAACAAGCGAATTGGAGTGAGAGGATTGTTTTTTTCCTTGGAATAACTTCTTTCACAATTGATTGTTGTTGAGTATTTAGGTTTCTTCAAATTGCATGGTATTCATGCATGTCCAAAAGAAATGGCTTTTCTGTCAAGTTGCACCCAATTCCAGGTTTTGATGCATTGGACATAGTTTTGCGGATTAGATCATGTTGAATGTCATATTGTTCAAATCCAGAAATAGTTGTTGTTTTGTCTGTTGTTAGAGGAGGCATAGTTGTGTCTTGCAATTCAATTGTTTCAACGACATTATCAAGGTCACCCCACTTTGTCGTTGTTGGTGCCATGAACTTTTGTTCAACAATGTCTATTTGTTCTTTGAATGCAACATATGCATCATACCATGTTTTGAAATTGCTCTTTAGTAGGTTGCAGTTGTCTCTATGTGGCATAAAGAGGATGATCTTTTCTCTAAAGAAATTCTCAGGGTCTTTTTGTTTCTTATAGCAAATAGATCGTATGATACATGGTCTATTTCTTTTTCTTGTAATTGAGTGGATGCAAGAATAGAAAGATGCATATTATTCCAAGGAGATGTTTTCAAGCTCAACAGGACGTGCAATGTATTTGTCCAAAATTGACGGGCAAATAATGTCATCAGAGTCATCTGGTTCTTTTTCCAAAAGTGATGGTTTTTTCAAGACAACTATTTTTTTGTCGTCTGGAGCAGTGTTAATGAAAATAATCTTCCTGGAGGGTGAATGTAGAGATAACGAGAATATGATATGTACTTCTTGTCTAGTAGACATTTGTTGCATGTTCAGAAGCGCATTTCCAAGCTTACATATCGTTTTAGTCTTTCCATCATTCTCAAAAAGACATTGTTCTTTGATCTTTTTGAAAGCATTTGTCATGGATCTATCAAATTTGGTGATGTAAGAGCTTACATATGTTGCTATAGCATAAGCATTTAAGATATATTGTGCATCTGTATTTGCCTGCCATAACTCTGGTATCGCTTTTGTCAATGAGTTGATCCAAATGTCAGCACGATCTCTTTTTAGTATTAAGGTAGAACGAGAAAGAAAAGACCGTAGTAGCAAAATGTATTTATCTCTGGTTAGTTCTAGATCTAGGAGTAATTGTGCAAATGACATGTTTTTAGAATATTCCTTATGTTCAATAAGAGCGAATTCTTTTTTTGCTCTTTGAATGAGATCATCTGAAGCATTTTCTAGTGGCTCTAGAATGATGGTACTATCCATAGGAGGCAATGGGAAATTGAATCTACATGTGGAATGTCGATGTTTTCTACATGTTTTTGTGTGACGATGTGTTTGAATTTGAATAAGATTTTACTCAAGTAAAAACGAGTCTGTGGATATATAGCGATCAACAAAAGTAGTAATCTCCTCGTTTGAATTTTTTCCATCAACAGGTGCATATTGAATCCAAATTAGTCCATGTTCATGCTCATTTCCTCTTTGTTGAAATTCGGTCGTAAAGAAAAAATATTGTATTTTTCCAAACAATGTGTTGTTTTTTAACAAAAGAGACTTTAGTGCTGCTATTTTGTGTCTATAGTAGCGAGTACAAAGCACTGGGTGTCTTCTTATTAACGTGTCAATATTTTCTTCCAATGCATTGTCTTGTAAGTTTCTCAAATGTTTTTCCTCAATTTGCTTCAACGCATTGGATAAAGGTGCCCAAAGGTGTTCAACACTTGTAAAGGTTAAAAAGAATGTAGGAGGACCAAGCTGTCGAATCATTGCAAATAGATATTTTTTCTAATTTTCAAAGTAATCAGGTGATGTTCTGATTGCTTTCAATGTACGATACCTGGTCGGAGATTGGAGTATTTTTACAAGATTGTCTTTTGACTTGACATCTTTTGCCAATATTTTTTTGTCCTTTAACTCTCCAATGCGAATTGATATCCAAGCAGTGTTTTTTACTTGTTTTATTATGACTTTAATTGCTTTAAAGAAAATGTTCGTGCCATGTGTTTCAAAGTCTGTGCTTTTATGTTGTACCTCACACTATGATACTTGTTGATAAGAAAAGTGATCGAAAATTTCATTTGGTTGATTGAATCCATAGAAAAGTGTAGGAAAGTTTAGCTCTTTAGAGTATTTATCTTGGAAAATGCTCAATGGTCGAAAGTTCTCGGAAGGTGCAATTTCTATGATTTTGTTGTCTAAATCATCTATTAGATGTGTTTCTCCATATCCATCTATCAATGTTTCTGATATTGGTTCTATGTTTATTTCATTTTCATCATCATCTTCTTGTTCCGTTGTTTGTGGAGTATTTGACTCTTGTTTGGCTGTTTCACTAAATATTTTTTCCCAACTAGTATTGATTACAATGCCTTCAATTTTATAAAGTTCGGTTTTGTATAAATCACTCAGCGCAGTCATAATGATCTTTGGCAGAATATTTCCAGATAGATATGCGTTTTTGTATTCGAATTTTTGCTTTAGCATAACTGCAACTGTCAAATTGTCATCTAGACTTCTAGGCAATGTTGTTTGAACTCTATCCAAGTTTGCAGGGACATTGATAATTGAGCCAGTTAGCCCAATTTGTGCTCTTTTATAACCAAGTTGTCTTATTTGTGCAAATGCTATTCTTGGTGACACCAATCGTTCTTCCAAAGGAGTCAGTATAGTTACAGATGGCAATATGTTATTGTGGCGGATTCGTGTAGGCGATGTAAACATAGGCAATTTCCCATTAGCAATTGCTTTCTTGCAAGGTCTACAAATTTGAACAAGTAGCATTGGGCATGTCACATCTTCTGTATTTGCTAGAGTTTGAAAGGCTAATTTAATTGTGTTGTTCACACAACAAATGTCTTTTTTAAAATGCAGTTGTTTACACACAGAACATGCATGAATAGGTGTGTCTTAAATAGCTTTTAAGTATGTAACAACTGCTTTCTTTGCCTTTGTACATTATTTTTGCTTTTGACGAATGTCCATTCCTTGTCTACGCATATTGTGTTTCAACAAGCGCAAGTTTCTCTGTGTATTGTCATCAATGCATGTTTGCATGCTAGTTTTGGTTTTTGAAAATTGCTCAGCAATGCAAGAGTTTTTTTTTTCTATGTTTGTTATCTTTTGTTTTTGCCTCTTTACTTTAATTGCATCTATGTATATTGGTTTGTTCAAGGATCCCTTGTCAATGTTCTTCTTTACAATGTTTTTTTTTGCTATTGTCTGTTTGTTCTTTTCAGAATTATCCATTGCAATTGCAGTAGAAGTATTTCTGTTGCAATTGAGCGAAAATGGCATTTTATTTCCCACAATGTTCTTGTAACAAGGGTTGGAAATGCGAATGCATTTTATCTATTACATGTTGCATTAGGCATAGAACTTTCGAAGATCTATTTGTTGCATGGAATATCGCAATATTTTCTTGCAAATTATTGCTCCATAGATGTATGTTAGTGCCTAGTAGCTCACATAACCATTGAAGAGCAAATCGATCTCCTTCTATATGACCAATGATATATGGCTCTGCCAAATGGACAATATAGGTTTCCCATCCAGAAACAAGAGATGTATCTGCTAATGTGTTTTTATCAAGATATATGTCCAAGCATTGTATTGCTCTAATATTGTTTGAAACAATAGAGTTATAAAATCTTTGCGCAACTGATTTTCTAACACTTTGTCCATCATCGAAGAGTGTCAATTTGGAGATTGATTCAAACAAGGAGTCATGGCAATTGCCACTAAGTTGAAATGACATTTCAACTTGGTTATATAGACATTGATTTACATTTGCGCTTTGAGAAAGCATATCAATGGCTTGTCTTTTGGATTGCATTTTTTTATATGACAACAATGGTTCGAAGTGGCCAGAAGCTGGTGTGTGGTCATGGAACAATATATTGTAGCAATATTCAAATTTCCCAGAATTGAAATGAAGGTATTTTGTTCCTTTTGTTAATGACCAAACAACGACTGGAACGTTCAACCATTTTGAAAACCACTTGATGCAAAATATATCACCCCATAGTCCATATATACTTTGATCATCTAGTTGCGAAGCAGATTGCGACATGCGATTGAGATATTCGTTGACATTTCCTATGTTATGCAATTCTAGCAAATAGTCAACTGTCAATTCTGTTCGCATTGATAACAATGCAGAGGGATCTTTCTGATCTAGACAAACACGAAAATGATTCACAATCCCTTCCCTTATCTCTATTGATGTATATTGGAAATGCAATAATACTGCAAGTGCATCAAACACGAAATTTCCTGGCTCATAGTGGAAATTGTCTAGCCGAAACAGATTGCTTGTAGCCAAAGCATAATCAATTTGTTGCCAATTAGAATATTTGATCCCAAGACCATTTCCCCTTAAAAAATAGTCGCTTTTACTTTTTTCTTTTCCCATATTTCCTACAAAGACATTTGCAATAGCATATATTTCTTGCCTTTTTTTGTTGTTCTTTTTTCTATGTCTCTGGTCGTTTGTATAGGAAAACCTGCAGGCAAGTGAAGAGAAGCAGATCCTAAGGAAAAGAAAATAAGTGAAGCACATGGAATTTTTTCAAACCATGATGTTGTAAACATTGTAAATTGTTCTTGTCATTGCAAATAAGCAAAGCAAAGGAAGGAACATATTCACAACAAACTTTTTTCAAATGGAATGTATTTTGCCCTCCTAGTAGAATAGAAAAAAATGGCATGTTGATTGCTAAGTTGAAATTATTAAATATCCAAGATTCGGTATCCATGCAAAAAAATGCCAATTAGCAAACAAGAAAATTCTATGTGTATGCGTCTAGTCTTTTTTTTTTGAAGCTATATTTGAGTTTGTTATCTTACAACCACTAGGATGGATTTTTGTAGGAAACTATGCAGGTACGGTTCTGGTTAGAGCGAAAGGTTTTGGCACTTAAAAGGTCGGAGTCACTTTATGAAGAAATATGGATATAATGTTTCTCATGGCACATCACTACACACTTGATTTCTTATCCTAGTCGAGGGGAATCATTAGATTCAATGCAATATTAGATTCATTGGTGACCTATAACAAAGGGAATCAAAGCCAAGGCATTACATTGCCTATTTAATGTCGATGAATCATTCTACATAACCTTGTACATATATCTTAAGCAGATATGATGATAAACGTAAGCTCAATCTCATATATTAGTATAAGGATTTGGTTCTAGTATTCATTAACATTGTACACATATCTAAGGTTATGGAATTACATACATGTAGATTTATGTGATTTACGTGACATCACATATGCTAGTTACCTGTTATAAGGTATGGTCTTCCTTCACGGCTTTCATATAATAACAATGTGATAAGCTTATATGTGGTGCTAAGCTTAACCCATCAGCGTAACCCTATGTGTTTATCCGTAATCAATTGCACACGCTATTAATAATGCTTATACTATACTTAAGTTGGGAATCATAATAATCAATACAAGCAACTAATACCTACTAGTTTAAACAAGCTATACGTTTAATATGATCGTAACAAGCATTGCTTATTACGATAGCTTAGGTATGGTTATTACTATGGAGATTACACTCTTCTCTATCTTATGGTTGTACCAACATTAGGTAATTATAGCGAAAGTCATGTAATACAATCTTACCTATATGAATAATTACACATAATACGTAAGGTTAAATATATCACTTACAGCTTACATTGGTTACATATCAATTATTTATGAGACAATTCACAACATACATATTATATTCCTTGATGGGGACTCCCAACAAGCTAGGTGTATGTTCACCAGCAGGCAACTCAATAAGTTGATCTTCTTCTTAATGCAACCTTGCTGAACTTGCTGGGAATCCCCTAGATCCTAGTCAAACACACAAATCTCTATTAATATAGTTACATAGACTAACTTGCCTTTGACACAATACACTTACAATATTGATTAACTAGTGACCTATAAAAAAGGGAATCAAAGGAAAGTCATTACATTGCCTACTTAATGTGGATGAAGCATTCTACATAACCTTATATAGATATCTTAAGTAGATAAGATGATAAACTTAATCTCAATTTCATATATTAGGATAAGGATTTGGTTCCACTATTCATTAAGATTATATGCATATTTAAGGTTATGGAATTACATACATGTAGATTTACCTAACATCACTTGCCTATTATGTTTATAGTCAAACACATACATCTCTATCAATATAGTTAGATAGACTAAGCTATCTTTGATACATAGTAACTATGTAAAATTATCTTGTTCATTAGTCATCAGCCAATCTGAACCCAATAAGACTAGGAAAGTTGAGTGAAGTCAATGCTTTCAACCAACTATTAAACTACAAGCAATAAAAAAAACCCATCCTAAAATAGCTCAAGCAATGCTTAACATCTCCTCCAAGTGGCAAAGTGCATGAACATATCTGCAATAGAACCCCACGTAAAGTAAAGGATTACCAAAGTGACTCAACATCTGTGCCACTATGCCAAGTTAATATAACCATGCCTCCACATGTGTGGCAAGAGAGGGAGCTCAAGGAAGATGATGTGTCAAATCAACAATACTCCTTGGGATCACCATCCTGCATAAAAATATGCAGCAACATGGCCCTTAAAACCAAAATTGGACATTCAACAACTTGCACATAAGAGGTCAAATAAATCGGGAAATTGATACTAGGATTTCTATTCTGATATTTTCGTTATAATCTTATCTCAAGTGGATGTAACAGGTTATATAATGTATAAAGCAGGTATGCTTGTAGGAGTTTTTGGCTTGACCCTTGATTTGGGATAAGTAGGAACAAATGAATGTACTAACAAATGTCCCATAATATGGGAATGTAAGTGATGGTTGAAATACATTGTATTTTTCGTCTATATAGGAGACCACTTGAGCACAAGGTGACAAATCATTAACAAATCAAAGACATGAGAATCATTTACAAATAAATAAATGTAAATAAATTGTAGTTTATTTGAAAACGATGCAGAAATGCTAAATCTGTTGCATTTTCCAGAATTTAAATTGTCGTTCAGTAAAAGACCTGTACTTACATTTATCTCCCTCACTATAAAATGTAAATAAAACATTTTCCAATTATGTCTTTTTACCGAGTAAAGTATTGGAGAATAGTATTAAATACCACGGTTTTTCCCATTATCGTGATCTTGATAAAACTAGGTTTAAAAGGAAACTACATACTATTCTTTACCAATGGAAATTCATTTGTATAGCTATCTGCTTCCTGAATTTATAATGTCTAGTTTTGTAGTGTGCGTGAAATTTTAAGAAATCTATTTGCCCTCACATAAAAGTTAAAAAAAACAGACAGAGGTTTCCCCAGACTAACTTGTGTAAAGAAGTTTGAAGCTTGCAGCCGTTCTAAAGCAAGATGCTGAAAGAGTTCAACGAAAGCAATGTAACTCGCCTGTAACAGTGAGCGGAATGTAACGAAACCGTGGAACAAACCCGTTTCAGGTACACAACATCACCAGAAAAATTCCTTTTCAAACCTCTAGGCAACCAAGAACAAACCCATTCCAGGTACAGAAGAGCACCAGACAAATTCCTTTTTAAACCTTTGGGCAATGTAACTCACCCATAACAGTGAGCGGAATGTAGCGAAACCATGGAACAAACCCGTTTCAGGTACATAACAGCACCAGACAAATTCTTTTTCAAACCTCTGGCCAACTTGATGATAGTATAATAAAGGTGTGAGAACTCGGTGGGTTTCTGGTATCAAGACAGCGGCAGATGAGCATCATGAGAAAAAGGCAGCAGCTAAACAACCATAAAAAAAACATTGATGGTGTAAATACGAAAAATAAGATGGGTTTATGTCAAGTCTTCATCATTCAGTAGCCTCAGAGCGCTAGGCTATCATTATACTCTAATGCAACAATAAATTTTGACGTCACAGCTTGGTGACGAAATGCAATATGATAGCGATAGTGCAGATGCCACCACACGTCGGGCCATAGTGCATTCGCCCTGTCTCATGCCGAGCTAGGAAACCCACCTCAAGAGTTGTCGTTTCAAACTAAGATGAAACCATGGGAGAACCATCACCCTGGCGCAAGCCAAACCTTATCGATTCGTTTGAAGATTCATAAAATAAAATACACTATGAAACCATAAAACTGACTAAGGAGGTGGCGTAGCAACTGTCTTTCATAGACGCTCAAGATTTTATGACTTGAATGTTGGATTCAACCTGTCTATTCCTTGAAGGAATGGATTTAAAGTTATTATGAAAGCTTGCACTGGCTATGGAGATAGAATGTAAGGGATTGGCGTATTCATTAACAGTAGTTAAACTCTTAACTAAGCCAGCGAAGATATTGGTGAATTTTGACGAAAAACTTGTTGTGAACACCTGCAATGTCCTGTTCACTGTCATGTCAATTATTGTAAGTTTTGTGATGCATTAAACTAATGAGCAGACCATGACGGCATCGCACCGCTGGCTCTTGGGGTACCCATTTCAAGACCTACGTCATCATTTCATAGCGAATGAGATTTGAGATAAATCATTTTTTATAAAATTTAGTTTATAACAAGCTCAAAGGCACACTGTATAACTCTCCATTACATTCCAGGCTCCACAACTACACTCGAACTACATAACCCTCCAAAGAAATTGCTGACACACGAATCAACCCCTGACCCACACGAAAACACGCCACAGCAAGCTGAAATCAAAATCCCAAACTCAAATCTGAACGAAAGCGCTCAAAATCAAAACCGAGAAATCGTTCTTCATAAATTTCCCCTAAAAACGGTCCATAAAAGCTACAAAACCGGCGGCATTCCTTTATGCTGACATCCTTCTCAGTCTTAAGTAAACTGCGCACTGAGCTCAAGGGTTTGCAACTCCATTTCTGCTATTTTCTTCAGCCCCAAGACCTTAGCAGATAATTTATCCACAACAAAGTTATTACATAAATAGCCATACGAAAAAAAACCATGTATGCACAGGGACAAAGCCTTTTCAGACAAAATACGAAACTAAAAACATGTAAACAAAGCATAGACGTATACACACAGAGAATGAGCATATATACACAAGTTCGTAGATAAATAAACCCTAAATATACCTGAACTAAGGCAACAAAGGCAGAGGAATAGGCGATCCGCGACCTTGGACTTCTCCTTCTGCTACTACTGCTACTGCTGCTCTCTCTGTGTCTGTGTGTTTTGTTTTGTGTTCTTCACCCAACTAAGATGAAACCATGCGAGCACCGTCACCCTGGCACAAGCCAAACCTTATGAATTCGTTTGAAGATTCACAAAATAAAATACGCTATGAAACCATAAAACTGACTGAGGAGGTGGCGCAGCAGGTGTCTTTGATACCCGCTCAAGATTTTATGACTTGAATGTTGGCTTCAACGTGTCTATTCAACGTGGCTTCAACGCCCTGTTCACTGTCATATCAATTGCTATAAGTTCTGTGATGCATTAAACAAATGAGCAGACCCTGACGGCATCGCACCACTGGCTCTTGGGGTGCCCATTTCAAGACTTACGTCATCATTTCACAGCGAATGAGGTTTGAGATAAATCATTTTTTATAAAATTTAGTTTAATAAAAAACAGATTGTAACTATGTAAAACCATATAGATAAAAAAAAATTAAACTCGAGTACGAGGTAAATTAGGTAGATTAATTAATAGGGTACGAGCGATCCATATATTTCCTGCCACACAGGACATAATAATAATAATAATAACACGAGTATGATTGTAACTTGGTAATGACACGCTAATTAAAACCTCACTGTTAGAGACAACCTGAAAGATGCTCTAGCATTGCTCGCAACCTCCAGGGGTTGCAAAGAGAAACCTTCAGGGAATAAAACGAAAATGATGAGTCTTGAGAGGCTTCTCCAAGGCGAAAACCCTCATTGCATCTACCGAGGTTGAAGTACAATGTATTTAAATGGATATTAAGACCCATGAACTACCAAGTTTTTCATACGCATTGAGCTATCAACCAGGTAGTTGGCTATATTAATGGTCATCGTAAACATGAGCTCCACTATGGACAATATCAAAGATACACGTAGTTACAATGTGACGTGGAAGCATAACTTATGGTTAAGCAAGATCATGCTAAGATATCCAGGTTCGAATCCATAACTCATGTAATCATTGAGTACCTGCAAAAAATTTAATATGCTTTAGCTTAATGCTAAGCAAGCCACCCAAGGTGGCATCATAAACAAGCTCAAAGGCACAGTGTATAACTCTCCATTACATTCTAGGCTCCACAAGTACACTCGAACTACATAAACCTCCAAAGAAATTGCTGACACACGAATCAACCCCTGACCCACACGAAAACACGCCACAGCAAGCTGAAATCAAAATCCCAAACCCAAATCCGAACGAAAGCACTCAAAATCAAAACCGAGAAATCGTTCTTCGTAAATTTCCCCTAAAAACAGTCCATGAAAGCTACAAAAACGGCGGCATTCCTTTATGCTGACATCGTTCTCGGTCTTAACTAAACCGTGCACTGAGCTCAAGGGTTTGCAACTCCATTTATGCTATTTTCTTCAGCCCCGAGACCTTAGCAGAGAATTTATCCACAACAAAGTTATTACATAAATAGCCATACGAAAAAACAAACTATGTATGCATAGGGACAAAGCCTTTTCAGACAGAACACGAAACTAAAAACATGTAAACAAAGCATAGACGTATACACACAGAGAATGAGCATATATACACAAGTTCGTAGAGAATGAGCATAGACGTAAGCCTTTTCTTCAGCCCCGAGACCTTGGCAGAGAATTTATCCACAACAAAGTTATTACATAAATAGCCATACGAAAAAAAACTATGTATGCATAGGGACAAAGCCTTTTCAGACAGAATACGAAACGAAAAACATGTAAACAAAGCATAGATGTATACACACAAAGAATGAGCATATATACACAGGTTCATAGATAAATAAACCCTGAATCTACCTGAACTAAGGCAACAAAGGCAGAGGAATAGGCGATCCGCGACCTTGGACTTCTCCTTCTGCTCCTACTCCTCTCTCTGTGTCTGTGTGTTTTTTTTTGTGTTCTTCACCCAGCTAAGATGAAACCATGGGAGCACCGTCACCCTGGAACAAGCCAAACCTTATGAATTCGTTTGAAGATTCACAAAATAAAATACGCTATGAAACCATAAAACTGACTAAGCAGGTGGTGCAGCAGGTGTCTTTCATAGCCGCTCAAGATTTTATGGCTTGAATGTTGGCTTCAACGTGTCTATTCAACGTGGCTTCAAAGTCCTTTTCATTGTCATGTCAACCTGTGATGCATTAAACGAATGAGCAGACCCTAACGGCATTGCACCGCTGGCTCTTGGGGTGCCCATTTCAAGACTTACGTCACCATTTTAGAGCCAAATTCAACGTGGCTTCAATGTCCTGTTCACTGTCATTTCAACCTGTGATGCATTAAACAAATGAGCAGACCCTGACGCCATCGCACCGCCGGCTCTTGGGGTGCCCATTTCAAAACTTACGTCACCATTTCATAGCGAATGAGCTTTGAAATAAATCATTTTTTATAAAATTTAGTTTAATAAAAAAACATTGTAACTATGTAAAACCATATAGGTAAAAAAAAATTAAACTCGAGTACGAGGTAGACTAGGTAGACTAGGTAGATAATAATAGGGTACGCACGATCCATGTATTTCCTGCTACACAGGACATAATAATAGAGTTGCGAAGGATTTGTGTATAGTTTGATTGCGAGCAGTGCAGTTATTTTGTCCATCGAATACGTAGCAGTTAGGAAAGAAAAGCATTTCGTGATTTTGTTAGAGAAATAATTTGTTTTCTCTTTTTAATGTTTTTTCTCATTCTAACATGATTCCAAGTCTAGATTTTTTCCAAGCACATTCAAAACCTTCTCATTCAACTTTTTTAATTGAGATTGTAGGGTAGTTACATAAGTAAATATCAAATTGGTGTATGAGACTCATTGTTTGTTGGACAAGGGACCTCCTCCATGTGGTGATTTGTTTATTAAGGTATATATACCCTACCCTATATGGAGTTGAACCTATGACTTCTTAGGAGGAAACACATGTTAACCATTAGGCTCACTCAAGATGTCTAAATAGAAAAAAAATTAAATATTTAATGAAAGAGATTGACAAGAAGAAAGATGTTTACATATGATACAAATTGGATAAATATATAGTTTGTCATCTATTTTGTTGCTTTTGGGTGGAACAATTGGATTAATTATCTTGTAGGGCCCATTGTAGGGGTAGATCTTTGTAGATTTGGGTTTTAGAGCCTCCCGAGGTCCAATTGAGGGCTTAAATGATTTTTTTTGGGTTGTAAGTTTATGAGCATAGCATGCAACCCCTTCACATCTTGTTACGCTTTGAAACAATTCCAACAGTGCAAAAATCACCTCAATAGGAGTGTGTATGAGGAAGTTAGGACTCCCATAAGTTGGCCTATCCAATTGACCACAAAGGTATCGAGTGGATTCCACATTGGATCTCATTACCCACACATATGGATCTAGTAAAGTGTGGACTTTAAGGTACATTTTAGAGGGTCATGGAATTTCAAGGACATTTTAGAGGGTCCAAAACCCTAAATCTAATCAGGATTTGAGACACATGTAGAAACCCTAGAACTAATCCTAGATGAACTTATTGTCCTAGGTTAAATATTGATCCATTAGCAGGAGAAGGGGTTCCATTTTGATGATGCTATTGTATTGTTCCATACATAAGCAATAGAAAGGAAGTGAATATTCGAACATAACAGGGGAAGTAGGAGATCCTGTAGCAATTGTGCTAGCCATAGTGTGAAAGGTAACAAGATAGTGAGTACCATTATATTTCTACTTGCATTGCATATTGAAGAAGAAAAGATAAAGGTGTAATCCTCACTTCTCATTGGGTTTTTCTCCCTAGTGGTTTTTCCTAGGGTATATCTTGTTTTATTTGTGTGGATGTGTTATTTTTGTTAATTGCCAAAATTGTCTCACTGTTAATGCATAAATCTTACACACATGCGATATTTTTTAAATTCACAGAATAAGGTGTCATCAACATATAGCATGTATCCCATTGAAGACATCCTCATTGGATCCAAGAAGCAATATGTGTCCAGAGATGACAAAGAACAATCAAAAGACAAGGATTCATGGTATGACTTTTCTTTAGGTGTGCAACTATGCATATTACCAGTTATATGATTGCATGACCCCTGCACTGATTTCCCTTTGATATTCGTGCAACTATCAAAACAACAGGATCTCAACCACTAGCTACGCATTGAAGGCTCATAAAATCCCCTCACCATCATAAATTTGAACTTGTCTTCTCAACATGATGGATTGGGATTTAATACCCCCCATTGTGTACCTTGAAGCTAGCTCATGATGTCATGGGTTTCACACTTGGATCTAGTTGTTTCTTGGAAACATCTTGTCCTATAAAAGGAATCCATGGGCATGCATCTAAGAAGAGAAATCTAGAGCAAGTTTATGCTACTAGAAATGTATTGGATATTTCTCATAGTTCATACTTTCTACACTTAATGTCATTCTCCAAGCTCCCTTGTCTCCTTCCTTCAAGGGGCAAGTGCTTCTCTCCATTGGTTCTTTAAGATTTCTAGCATTTAGTGCTGACAAAATAGGCCTCCCTGAGGGAGATTGTTGGCTTTCCTTTTAAGAATTTGCCTCCTCGATGACACTACATGTATTTGCTTGACCATTGGGAAATCTAATTTGGTTCTTGTATTGAATCTTTGTTATGGTTTGCGCCCTCTTGTTCCCTTTTCTCCTTTCAAGTTAGTTTGTTTTTATTTTGTTTTGTTTCATTAACAAGACCTTGTAGTATCTACTTTGGGGTTATAACATTTTCTTTTTGTTTACAAATACTGGGCCTAGTCAACAAACTCAACATCTTTCCTCCAACATGGGAGAGGTTGCACACCGTTGTGCATAATTTCCCACAATAGTATTTATGGAGACTCCACTTCTTTTGTCCATTTTATTCTTAATTAGGTTGTTAATTGTTAGATAGCTAATTTCTAGTTTATTATCCTTTGTAGGTGAAGAGATCCATACCCTTCATCCTAGGAATTTGTCCTCCTTTTGGATGGTTAAGTTGTTTACAAAGATGCATGGATCCCGACACCACGACCACGTAGTTTTCTCATAGAAACTTCAATAGTCACGCTACCTACGCATTTTAACCGACTTATACCCACATTGTTTGTCTTTCATTGTCCACGTGACCTATTCGCGTTGCAATCCTGCTACTGCACACTAGTGAATGTTTTTATCATGCTACTATGCACATGTCTCTACTTTTTGCATGCTACTATCTATTTTTTATTTTTATTTTATCAATTTGTCACAATTTTGCAGCCCCAATGGCTACTCACTAATGAACTAAAAATAATTAACTTTCAATTGTTACATTTTTCTATAGTAATTAGCTCACTTAAACTAGGATTAGGAAGTAAAAGAGTCTTTCTCTCTTGAAAAATACTTAGGTAACCAACCTTGATGATTCCAACAGGTCTCGTTATTCTTACTAGTATTCAATACATTTTTGTTTCCTGGATTTAATTTTACAGCTTGTTAGTAGAAGTAGTGTAAATCCACTTTTGCACATGAGCAAGGACCTAAAGTATCCAATCTCCCCAAGTATTCTCTTTACCTCCCACTTCTTGTGATTTTGGTGAATCAAAAAAGGGTGAGAAGTGCGATATACCTCCATTGCACACTTTTACTTCATTGGAATTTTATTTTTGCAAGCACCATTAGCATCATTTAGAGGAAAAATTTAAATATCCATTTCCATTTACTTTATACTCTTCTAGTTAATTGAAATAATCAATTTTATTACGTCACACGTGTTTTCATTTCTATCACACACTAAGGGACCTAAAATCTCTTTCATTCTAAGTATGCTCTTCACCTCGCACTTCTTATGAGCCTCGAGAATCAAAAAGGAAGGGAATTGTGAAATACCTCCCTTACACTCCTTAAGTTAATTTGGACCCTTAAAATAAAAAAATTTAAATGCCAACCAACTAAAATCCTCCACAAGAGGTCACAAAATAACATTTTAATTAGGTAGGAATGATGGTGCTAGGCATCTAGTAATGCCCACCAGTCTAGTTTCATTAAGTTTTTGAAACATAACATTGTTGACTTAGAAGGTACTATCAAATCCTAATATAAACAAGTCTTAAAATAAAACCTATGTAAGAAGTGTTCCATTCCCAAGGAGGTCAAATACGTGGTATAGTTTCCCTTCCCTATCCAAGGAGCCACTCAAATGTTTGTGGAGGCGACACTATACTGCTCAGGTAGAACCCCTTATCCACACTTGATGCAAGGTATCTTAGTAGCCAAAATTAGGACATCACCAAGGAGAAATTGAGAGTGCAATTGACTCTTGAAGTCAGATATTGTCATTTGAAAGTGTTTCCATTCCTTTCGAAACACATCCCCATCGCTGGTATAATTGACTCTTTGTTACCTTCACTAGTCAATTGGTGTGTGCCAACTACATTTGATAGGAAGGACGTTAGGTATTTAGGGAATTTACATTTATTTGTCTTTTTAAATACAAGTTCATTAACTCGTAATTAAAAAGAACCTACATGTGAGAACATTTGCACTAAACCAACTTTGCACATATCACTCACTATTGGACCATTTTTGCATCTATTGTGGTCCACATATTTTTTTGTTTATTCAATTGTGTTTATTTGCATCCTTACTCTCACTTGGCACAAAGCTTTCATCATTGAGGAACAAAATCCCCTAAGGTAGTACCATCGATTGCAAGGCCTATCCGTTCTCTTGAGGGGTGTTTTTTCACTTTCTCCCATGGTTCACATGGGAGATAATCTAGTCAGTGTTGTTCCCAGGCCACATTGTTAGGATCCTCCGAGTGAGACCACTCCTTTCTTGATTCATTTTCTCCCATTGGAGAAGGTGTAGATCATTTTGCTTCACCATCTTGGGGAAGAGACAATCCTCCCTTTTCTCCCCTCAGATATACTTTGGACCCCTTTGGTTCTCCCTCTCACAGAAGAGGCCACTCATCTTCCCATCGGAGACAAATATCAATGTGGCACATACCCCAACCTCCACCTCCCAAAAATTGTACACAACATACAATGGAAAGATATACCCCCAAATTACCTTTCATGGCTAGCAAAAATCTCCTTGATTTGGGATAATTGATCAATGACCCTATAACACATGACACTAAATGGGAATCTATTCCAGATATAATCCCCTCTGATATTCCTAAGTTCAAAGGGAGGAAAGGAGATGACCCAGCCAACCATGCAATGTCATTTCACTTATGGTGTTCCTCTAACAACATAGTGGAAGAATCGGTGAGGCTTCACCTCTTTTAGGGAACCCTCATTGTGATGACAGCCAAATGGTATGTGAACCTACCAAGATTAACCCATGCCACCTTTGTGAAATTGGCCACTACATTTATCACATACTTCTATCTTCCTATTTTCCATGACCTTGGTCTTGAAATCCTCACATAATTTTTCTAGAAGAAATCTACACACATCACGAACCATATCCATGAGTGGCATAGATGTTGGACATTGTGTAAAATTGAAATACAACCTCCATTCCTATCGGGTTGGTTCATCAAGTCACTTCAACCATCCATTGCAAAATATGTAGCCACATCCATGCCACAAAAAGAGGAAGAGGCCATCCTTAATGCAAAGCATTTCAATCTTATTTATGCACAATATATATACTTATACATCATCCTTCATGATGCCCCCCGTATTTTTCATTGCATCCTACACTAGCGGTTTCGTCACATTAAGTGGATGGGAGTATTGGGTCCATTTCCCATTAAGGAAATGGTCCTCCTCCTCCTAATTCTATTCCATTAAACATGGCACTCTAGTACCAACCCATACCTCTCCTGTCATACCCCCTGCTCCTTTTCCAATTCATCCCCTTGGTCAGTTACAATATGGACCCTATAGTCCTACTTATCCCAATGGCATCCAAGTAGAAGTGGTACCTCCATCACTAATGGAACACGCCTCTCCTACATCCACATCCTATGGAGTGAAAACTACATTTATCCCACCTCTAGGGTATAACCCTTACTACCCATTTCCATGCCATGTTGGTTCTAACCCCATTGCGCATTTGGGGGATAATTTGGTCCAACATTATTTCGCTCAACAAGCTCAATAGTTTGAGCAATTGAACATTGAAAACCCCCAAAACCCTCAAAATTAGGGGAAGAAGAAGGAAACGAAAAAATAGAACCAACAATAGGGGCAAGAGCGAAATCCCCATCCCCGTTAGAACCAGAACTAGGGTACCTACGATGTGGGATAAAACAACCCCCCCAAACAAGTGAAGAATGCTAACTTGAGGACCAATTACACTTAATTTGTGGAGAATATAATCACTACACTCACCATTGTCCTCTTATCCTTGACTTCCAACAGTTGGTGGAACCCAAGAAGAAGACATTGGTAAATTCTCCTAAGGTCCCTAACCCCACACAACCCCAAACTACTATATTACAACAACCCTTTTCAAATCAAGGGGTCGTTACTCAGAAGAAGAAACCCTGCCCCTATGGCAACGGTTCCTTCTAGAACATCTACATGTTGGATGTTATCCTCCATACTAGAAACAAATTTTATGATAATCCTAAAGCCCCTAAGTGGAAGATGTACCTATCCCATTGAGGGTCCTTTTGCATATACCACGCTCAAGTGGTGAAGAGATCCCACGAATCCCAGAGGTAACTCTTAGGTGCACCCCCAATAACCCCCAATATGAAATCTTCCCACAATTAAATTATTGTGAATGCCTTGGCTCAATCACCCATTATTATGTCCACGTTAGAGGTGATAAAGTATTTCCCAACTTAACGAAAGGCATCACTTAATGCACTTGGCACCGTCGACCCTTCTGACTCACGCATCATGAATTTTGATCTTGACAAAGGTGAACCATGACTACCTTCATCAATCACATTCCAAGTACCCATTACGGTGAAAAATATTATGATTCATTGATGTATCATCGATGAAGGCACATTCACATGCGTCATGTCCTGTAATGTTTGGAAATGATTGTGATCACCTTAGTTAGTCCCCTCATCTATCGCTCTTCGTGCATATGACAAGAGGTCATCCCAATCGCACAGATTGTAGAAGAATGCCCCCATCAAGATGGGGGGCAATATGGTCATGATCGATATCAAATTATTCGATGCACAACTTGACTACGACATCCTCTTAGGTCGTATTTACATGTATGCCATGAAGAAGGTCGCCTCCTCAGTATTGTGCATCATGATGTTCCCTTTCAATGGTAAAATAGTCATGCTCAACCAACCCAAC
This sequence comes from Larix kaempferi, assembly GCA_027924585.1. Lineage (NCBI taxonomy): Eukaryota > Viridiplantae > Streptophyta > Pinopsida > Pinales > Pinaceae > Larix > Larix kaempferi. Next base: position 6,226,342 of record BSBM01000124.1, on the reverse strand, counting down.
TACTATGACCTAATACCAACACCAATCCCAACAATTTCCTCCCCACTGTCATCGAGACCAGTCAACCTCCTTATGTCTATATTGGACTAGGAGTGTACAAGGACTCTAACTTTCTAGGGGTGTATTCAGGTCCTCCACTTTAAATCCTTATGTGCACCATTTTCACTGCTAAAAATGTGGTCCACCTCCCCCTTGGAATCCTCATCAGTGCCTACACTAAGCCATGTACCATTTTCACCGCTAAAAATGTGTCCCACCTCCCCCTCTGAATCCTTCTTAGTGCACACTGGCTCATCATCAATAGGAGGGCTTAGTACAACAATGGGTAGGGCAGGAATTTTTTCACAATGGGCTACAATACTTTCCTCATGATTAGATAAATTTGACCCTACACAGACCTCTTGACTTGAAGAATCAAGAAATCGATAAAATGAAGGACTGGTTGACTGTTGATCTTGGTCTCGATCTCGGGGACCTAAGTCTTGATGATGTCAAAATAGGTGTAACAATTTTTTATTCATAATCTCAAAACCTTTCTTCATTGTGTCAAATACTTCACAGCAAAGAGGCAGGGTATTACCTTCATCAGGATCACTATCCACTATGCTTCCAGCATTCTGGTCATAAATTTCAACCAATATTTCTTCACCAATTGGTCCAAGACTTGCAAAAGTTTGAGCTACCTTTTCAGGTACAATATCCAAGTATCCATCAGTATACTCATCATATATATGTGGACTAAAATCGCCTTTAAAATGATCCCTGCCATATATTTCAACATGCGGATTGTAATCTTCATAAAATAAATTAGCATAACCCTCTCCTTGTAACAATATTTCATAAGCTGACTAATAAGAAGAATGATTTGATTGGAAGTCCCAACTTCCCTCTTGATCATATAAAGATTGACAAGACTATGGAAAATCATTATTTGTTTTAGAAAAAGAAGTGTAACTCGTTGAATCAGAAAATTGGTTTATGTCATTTTCAACCAGGGAGGACATTGTCAACTGCTGGGAATCTTCTTGAATATCTTGACAATTATCTTCCTTTTCTTTTTTTTGATGAGGGAAAGTCCCCTTATGCAAGGATTCTAAAATTTCTTCATTCTTAAGAGCACACAACTCCCACAAGATTCTCTCAAATCACTATCTATCACATCTTTATCAAAAGCATCAATCTCCATAAGTTGAAAAAGGGCATCAAGGTTTTTACAAAAGATTTCAACCAACTCCAAAGAGGGATAGTTGTACTTATACTCTTCACGAAAGGTTGAATAAAAATATTGAAGGAAATATACACTAGCAGGTGGTAAACCTTCATACCAAACCCTTGCTTCCTCTTCTAATGTTGCCATAAACATTTTCATCAAACAATACTCATGCAATTCAAATCCAAGCTTATGTATATGCATATGAAATCTAGACAAAAGAACAGTAGCATCATCTCCTTGCTTATCTTTAAATTTAGGTTAACAGGTATGCCAATCTACTTTAGGAATAGGATTCCGAAAACCAGGGATGTGAGACCTGTTCATGGGAGCATACCTTTTTTACAATGAGTCCATCTCGAAACAATGGAGCTACAGATTCTGATAGAACAATGAGTGTGCTAGCCTATGAAACGGTGAAAGGTTGGATTTCTTCAATGTGGAGTCACCATGAAACCTTCAACATATTAACTCTAACATGGAACTACTAATATTCCCAGTGGAGTCACCTTCATACTGAAATCTTGCTGAGTGGATTTGCTAGGGCAATGTACAACCTTCTGGAATGTGAGAATCTTGGTTTTCCCACAGAAACCCTTTTGTCCATGAAAACTTGAAATCCTTGTCGTTTATCCTAGGGACGATATGAATTTCATTCCCCGACAATGGCGCCAATTATGTTATAACCCAAATCGACCCTAAGGTTGTGGAAAGGTCTCTTTGAGGTAACACACAGAACCATTTTAGGAAGGATAGGATGGCTTCTATATCTCCAGAGAGGGATCTATCAAGGGTATTTTAACAAGGCCAGATATGAATATAGAAACCAATTCAGATTCGTGGTTGGGGTTTGTTGGAACAAATCGAATATTCATTGGGCAATGGAGTCAAGGTATAACACACTTATCAAATAACAACACTGCTGCATGGAATCTCAAAATAGAGGCAAGGTAGTTATTCATTTACAGTCAAAATGCTATTGTCTGGTGATAAGGGATGAAAAATTGAACAGTCCATCCATCTAACAAGGATGAATCCAATGCTAAATTTAGCAGAAAAGTTTTCTGGATGTTTGGAATTAAAAAAAACAGAGCATGAGCGCATGAATTCTACTTCAATCTACGCTTATCCAAACATGAAAATAATACAATATGGGAAAGAGAAACAAGAGACACATTCACATAAGTGGAAGAAGATACAGATTGTAAAATAAACAAGACATGAATCTCTGCCAAAAAAATAGCTTCAATAATATGATTTCATTAAGGATTAGACCTAAAAAACAGAGCTCAAATTTCTCAGGTCCCGACCAACTAAACCCCCCATTGTTATCTCTATTACATGGAAATATATAGACCGTCAAGCTCAAATTATCTAACAAAAAATAGTTACAACCGTACAAACACCTACTCAGCCTAATCCATCATCTCTGAGAGCATAAACGAGTACTGACGGATAGGCCTACCTGATTTTACATGTGTTACTATACAATTTCTAACTGCAACATCTCCTAAGTAGTTGGCAAGTCCTAAGTAGTTCCAAAGTATAAGAATATTAAATATTCAAAAAGAGTTCGAAATAGACTGATACGACGGGATACAAAATATCACAAAATAGACCACCACCCTATGTCTGAGCCGTTACCTGGTCTTGTGGGTTGAATAAATCCTCCACCTTCAGGGAATCGACCACTTGTTCTTTTTCTGTGGAAGGAGGTGGTGCCACTTCCTCAGTCCGAACAACAAAATCTCTCAGAATATCCATGGTCTGGTGGGTTCCCTATTCAACATTTCGAGCCTCTCTCTTTTTCCTTCGTCGATATTTCTTGCGGACCTGCCGACCTCTCTGCTCCTCGGGTTAGCTGGCAGTACTCTCCTCTACATGGTCAAATTTTAAAGGGGATGAGGGAACGTGGTTATCCTCCACATCGGACCATGCCTTCTCTAGTACAAAAATTACTTTGGCTCATTGATCTTCTTCCATGACCAGACCTCAACCTGAAAGATACCTAGGCTGCTGAACCCACCACCTTTTTGAACACTAATGCATACAATAAATTTCGGGAACCTATTTATAATGACTATGATAATGATGGTAACCCAGAGTAATCATTTGGCATGATCGTCTGACTAGACTCTCCAAATGAGCGAGAATAATGACTGAGCTCTAGGTTGGCGTCAAATGGATTTGACCAAAACTTCGTGTTAAGTGAAACAACATATGATGGCTCTGATGTGGCCTCTTTCCCTTGGGCTATCATTCGTTCACAACAGAGCTACCATCACTGTCGATCTTGACCTCATTTGCATCCAGACCATCCAAAGATGTGCCTGCTACCATGCTTCACAAACTTTGGGATTGTTGATCATTCGTGCTAGTTCAATCGATGAACAAAAGCTCCACCACAGATCTAAGGTTCGCTAGATCTATACCGTCTAAACCATGCGGGGTCTACCCTAACTTTGCAAATTTGGAAAGCTTCTTCATTCACGCATGTTCTAACAGAGAAATGAATAAAGACTGTAGATCAATCTTCATCTAACAGTTTGACAGTTGATTTTCCCACAGGTTAAGCCTAAACCATTTGATTCCCATTAGTAGTTGGAGCCTTTGGCCCTGGTGGATTTGGCATTTAGTGTTGAGCGCTGATGTGGTATTTGACTCGACTTTGTGTGTTATGGCCATAGGTTACATGGAGCATGGAGTGGGGAGCTTGGCCTTTGGGAAAAAATCCCTTAATAAAATTCTAAATGAATATGGACAAGAAACCAGCTAAAGGACAAGAAGTCAGAATTAGCTTCAAAAATTCATTATTTCTATGTTTTAATTACACAAATTCATATATTTTTGCATGAAATTATACTATGCTAACATGGCATTTCTTAAATCACCTCGGTCATCAAATATGTTGCTCCGACAATGAATATGATTTCTATTGGGTCCACATTCACCTTTGTTTTAGTGTGGTTGGTTTCGCATGCGAGAGGCCCTTCAATCTGCCTCTGGGTTTCACTGATCTACGCAACTGGGGGACAACCATGGATTTCATCGGCATGATATCTTCAAGATTCAGATACATGAAATATCCCCACAGAAGGGAATAGAAGGATCCCCGTAGGATGCTTCCCACCCCCACCTGCCACTCTTCCCAGTTTCCTGACCATACAAGGCCCACTAATCCATATACTAGATTTACTATCTTGCCACTTGCTTCATTTAGGAGAGACTTGCACCACCCACCACAAAATTAGGTTTATCGATCACTATGCGCTCTTTCTCATTTGAAATCACTATGCAATTGAAATAAGGGAGCTTTTTATAAAACATATTGTAAAACATTAAGTGCACCGAAACTAGTGGGTGGATTGAATATAAAACCAGCGCAGGCTGGTTTGAATTCGAGTTTAATATGTGGTTTTTAAATATTTTGTCCGATATCATATATGCAAAATTGAAATATGGAATCTACATCTTCATAGTTGTTTGGATTAAGATGGGTTTGTGATTATAACTGATTTTCAATCTAGAGATGCATATGAGAATATCGATGATATGTAGATCGGTCTAGATTGAGATAAGCTTGTGCTAATATGAGAAAATTACCAGGCCTTAAATGCTCGGGGCCATTGCTAATGAGATTCATCAGCCCAGATCTCCATAAAACTTTGTTAAGAATATAGTGGCATTTGCCTATGGCTCTGCGGTGCTTATCCAATGGAGGCAGGACTTGAGAATGCAGTAGTCGTTGTAGTCCTTTCACAACACTCGGCAACCAATGCAGCTCATCCTCAATATTCACCTGTTCTAGCAAAAAACGCAAGCATGAATAAGAATATTCTATATTAAAGATTGGTGCTCACACGACCTGGAATAAGTTATAAACGAAAGGAAATTAGCAGCAAACTACAAATAGTCTGTGTATGAACACCCAACTAGTAAGGGATGTTTTTCTTGCAAAAGAGGTAAACTACGTGGTTAATGGATTCGTGGGTGTTAAGAATTGTAATCTCAATGGTTATGTGTTTGTTAATTAGTTGTGTTTGTTAGTTAATAGGACACTTGGCTGTCCCATAGTATTGGACAGTAGTATTGATGTGATGTAATCCTATATAAGCTTGATTTTAATAATCAGGAGACAATGAATATGCCCATTTGTGTTATATCTCCTATTTTCTTATGTCTTCTATATTTTAACATTGTATCAGAGCGTATATCCTGATCCATACCCGTTGTTGGGTAATCGTTTTCACATACTGGAAAGCACACAAGTGTAGATCAAGACGAAACACATTTGCGTGGAGGAGTAGCTTCACAGCTCTGGGGAGCATTAAATATTTTTTTTTCCTTTGTAAGCACCGACGCACCTGACCCTTAAATTTGGGAACTACGGCGCAACTCACCTGTTGCACAGAAGAAACGCGTCTTCGACGCACTCTCTGCACATACAAATCACATCACTGACGCACTTGTTGTTAAGGAGAAGCGCGTCAAACATTGTTCACTTGCACGGATTTTTTCGGACGCACCCTACGATGCATTATGTTAACTAAAGAAGTGGTGGCACTCTTTTTTAAAGAAAGTCATACAATATGGAAAGTACCAGCATGTCGCAGATATCCAGACCAATGTTTATTGGCACAGACTACGAGTTTTGGTCAATCAAGATGAATACGTTTCTCCAACTCAACAAATGTTGGGATATGGTTGAAAATGTGTTCACAAAACCGGCGGCAACTGCCGTGAATGCTATGACTAATTCTCTCAAAAAATCCCTTGAAGAAAGTCGAGCTTGAGATCTCACTCCAAAATTGTTGATCCAAAGCTACATTGAAGAATCCATTTTCCCGCAGATCTCAGGAGCTACCACCCCATATCAATCATGGAATCTCCTTGCATTTGCATACAAAGGTACCAACAGAGTTAAAATGGTAAGACTTCAAACACTTAGACTTTAGTTTGAAATTCTTAAGATAAAAGAAACCGAAACTATAGATCAATTCATGACTAGGGTTTCGGGTATTCTGACTCAATTCCAAACCTATGGCGAAGCCTTGGAACAAAAGGTTGTTGTTCAAAAGATTCTTAGATGTATCACAAAGAAGTTTTATATGGTTGTTACTGCAATAGAAGAATCTAAAGACCTATCAAATTTTACCCTAGAAGAGTTAATAGGGTTCCTTCTGTCCCATAAAGCTCAACCCAGTCAAGAGGAAGATTCTTTGTCAAATGCATTTAGTACTCAGGCTTCATTCAGTAGAGGTCAAGGCAGAGGAAGTAGAGGACGAGGCAAAAGAGGAAGAAGTTCTCATTCTACAGAGGATAGAGCTGCTCATGAACACTCAGATCACTGTGAGCACTCTCACAACTCTCAGAGAGGAAGAGGCAAGAAATGGACAAATAGGTCCAACATTCAGTGCAACTTTCGCAAGAAGTATGGCCACTATGAAAGAGACTGCATAAAGAATCAAGCAGATTAGAAAAGTGGCAGAGCCCATGTCTCCAATGTTGAAGAAAGATCATCAGAACTCATGTTTCTCTCATGCCAAGCAACTAAAGAGGAATATCATTCAAATGTATGGTTTCTAGATAGTGGTTGCAGCAATCATATGACAGGTAACAAATCATAATTTCCTCATCTAGGTTCATATGTCAATTCAAAAATCAAGCTTGGCGATCATTATCTTGTTCCTGCTTAAGGCAAGGGTATTGTTCCTGTTCTTACCAAATAGAATAAAAAGAAGCTAATACATGATGTATTCTATGTTCCTAATATGAAAGTCAATATGATCAGTGTGGGTCAACTGATTCAGAATAAGTATGACGTCAAGTTTATTGATTCTTATTGTGTTGTCTATGATAAACCCCCAAGTAGAAGACTCTTAGCCAAAATAGAAATGACCAAGAATAGAATATTCCCACTCAATCTGAGAAGTGCTATCCTGTCACAGTCATATGCACATACTGTTTCCAATCTAGATTAAACCTAGTTGTGGCACTGTAGGTATGGTCATCTACCCTTTTAGAGTCTCATTCATCTGCATAAATAGTCCCTGGTTAAGGGGTTACCAGTTATGAATGAACAGTCCAGTTCCTGTGAAGACTGTATCTTAGGGAAACATCAAAGGGGCAATTTCCCCAATTCTACATCTCTAGCCAAAGAACATCTTGATTTAGTTCACACATACCTATGTGGACCCAGGAAAAACTATTCCATAGGAGGTAGTCTGTATTTTATGACCTTTATTGACGATTACAACAGGAAAGCCTAGAGATCTATTTTCCCAGACATAAATCTGATGCCTTATCCAAGTTCAAAGAGTTCAAGGCATTGAATACAAATAAGTCAGGTAAACCCATCAAAATACTCAGATCAGATGGTGGAGGTGAATACGATTCACATGATTTTGCAGAGTTCTATAAGTAGCATGGAATCCAACACTAGTTCACTACCAGACACACTCCACAACAGAATGGGGTTGCTGAAAGAAAAAATCAGACCATCATGAACATGGCTCGAAGTATGTTGTCATACAAAACATTGTAAGACGATTATTGAGTTGAAGCTGTTGCATGTTCAGTTTACTTACTGAACAGATCTCCCATAGTAAGTGTTAAAGATAAGATACATGAAGAAGCATGGAGTAGCACTAAGATTAGTGTTTCACATCTTAGAGTATTTGGATGTGTATCCTTTGAGCACATACCTGATGAAATAAGGAGAAACTAGACAAGAAGAGTGAAAGATGTATCTTCCCTGGTTAGAATGAACATCAGAAAGCCTAGAAACTGTATAATCCTGTCACCAAAAAGGTTGTGGTGTGCAGAGATGTTAAATTCCTTGAAGACAAATGCTTGAATGGCATAATAGATATTCAGTAGAATGATAGTCCAGTACCACGAGAACCACTCATAATACCAAGACTAGAGGTACAACAACAACAGTAAGAAGCAACACTAGCAGATAGTCCACCAAAGAACCAGACAACCAGAATCTTAAGGAATTTATATGAGCAGAATCCTTTTATGGATGAGCAACTACAATATGCTCTATTTTCTTGTCAGCCAACATCATTTGATGAAGTAGTAAAAGATGCATAGTGGGTACAAGCAATGAATGAAGAAATTGATTTTATTGAAAGGAATCAGACTTGGGATCTTGTTGATTTCCCATTAGACAAAAATAATATTTGAGTAAAATGGGTCTATAAGACCAAATTGAATGAAAAATAAGAGATAAAGAAACACAAAGCAAGGTTGGTTACAAAAGGATTTGCTCAACAATATGGTGTAGACTATGATGAAATCTTTGCTCTAGTAGCGAGGATGGACACCATCCGAGCTGTACTTGCAATAACAGCTCAAAACCCATGGTCTATTTATCAAATGGATGTGAAATCTGGCTTTCTCAATGGCATACTTGAATAAGAAGTCTATATAGACCAACCACCTGGTTATGCCATCAAAGGTCAAGAACACAAGGTATGTAAGCTAAAAAAAGCCTTGTATGGTCTAAAGCAAGCTCCACGAGCTTGGTACAATAGAATTGATTCTTACCTCATCAACAATGGCTTCAACATGAGCAGCAATGAACCCACTCTGTATGTCCAAAAATATCAGAAAGGTAACATCCTAATTGTATGTCTTTATGTTGATGATATGATTTATATTGGAAATCTGATGCTAGAAGAATTTAAGACAGTCATGAAAAAGGAGTTTGAAATGACTGATATTGGTCTCATGAAGTATTTCCTTGGTCTGGAAGTTGACCAAAGTGAAAATGGCATCTTCATGTGTCAGCTTAAGTGTGCTACAAACATTCTGCAGAGATTCAGAATGGATAAATGTAAACCAATAGAAACCCCCATTGCTACACGAACCAAGTTAAGCAAGAATGATGAAGGACCAGAAGTCATTGATAAACAGTTTAATGTATTTAACTGCATATAGACATGATTTGATGTATGTTGTAAGTTTGATCTCTAGATTTATGGAGTCTCCCAAAGGCTCTCACTGGGAAGTTGGAAAAATAATTCTGAGATATGTTGCAGGCACAATTGGTTATGGATTTTGGTACACACATTCACCAGAAAATACTCTTACAGGGTACACTGACAGTGATTTTGTAGGCAGTATTGATGATAGGAAAACACATCTGTCTATGCTTTCCATTTTTGTACCAGTCCGATTTAATGGGCCTCTCATAAACAATCCATTGTTAGTATGTCTTCTATAGAATCAGAATATGTCGCAGGAACTACAGTAGCATGCCACGCAGTTTGGTTAAGAAGAATTTTGAAGGATATGGGACACACAGAAAAAGAACCAACAACTATTTATTGTGACAATAGTTCTTCCATACAATTGTCCAAACATAATGTGTTTCATAGAAAGAGTAAACAGATTGACACTCGTTATCACTTTATACGTGAGTTAGTTAATAATTGGGAGATTACTTTGATGTTTTGTGGCTCTAAGGAGCAATTGGTTGATATGTTTACCAAACCTTTAGGAACATTTAAATTTGAGTTTCAAAGGAAGCAATTAGGCATTGATAGTGCTGAGAATACCATCCCATTTGAGATTAAGAGGGTGTGTTAAGAATTGTAATCTGAACGATTATAAGTTAGTTAATTAGTTATGTTTGTTAGTTGACTAAAACATTTGGCTATCCCATAGTATTGGACAATAATATCAGTTGATGTGATGTAATCGTATATAAGCTTGATTTTAATAATAGAACGCAATGAATATGCCCATTGTGTTCTATCTTCTATTTGTTTCTGTCTTTTATATTTTAACACTGTGACCGGTCCACGACGCTGTTAATTCGAAGTGCGCTGTAAAATATTAAAATAAAATTATAAAGAAATAAAGCACACAAAGATGCCACTACATTAGATTCTTTGTCCATCCAACGAAAACAAATTGACGGCCTCTTGAATTCACGAAAAGTTTCCGTCACATCAGCCATGGCTTTTGGCTTGAAAAAATATTCCAATATCAAAGCTTATCTCGGATTGAAAACAAAAACAGAATAATTGTTTTCGAAAAGGGTTACCATATTTGGTTTGTTGTGATTGCAATTACTAAAATTTAACGCAAAATGGAAAAGAGAAACAGTGCGTGTGCATCATCAAATCATCAAATAACAAATATATGTAGCAACTATTCGTAAATTTGACTTCTAAATTTAAGAAAGTATAAGGTTCGAAGGATGTTATATGCGATTTAATCTTTGGCGAGATCTTAATTTTTCAACAAAAATGTCCTTGGCGAGATCTTAAATTTTCAAATATAATTGATAGTTAATGTCAGATAATTAATAGTTTTTTGGTCAAAATCATTGTTAGTTTAAACTATTGTGATGACTAACTTAACTTTGATTGTTTAAACTATTATGATGACTAACTGAACTGGGAAGCCAAAATCTTAATTTTTCGAAAAAAAATGTAAGAAAAGTAAAAAGTCAGTGATTGTTTAAACTATTTTGACGTAGATGACTAAACTGTAACCGTCTATATTCAAGATATTTTTTGTATTGACGCGTGACTGAAGCGTCGTATCGTTGCATTTACAAGGCTTTGGTGGCATAGAAGTACAACAGAAACTGCTCGTGATACCAATAATATATCTAAACAACACATTATCTCACCTATACATGTATATGTAACAAGTTCAAGGTTCCGTAAACATAACACGGGAAAGTGAAATATTATTCCATCCACCTTTATACATATAACAAACATTGACCTACATCGTCATAAGCTCGATATTATTATATATATATATGTTTGATTTATCATGTATATATATAGAGGATCATCAAATATCTTAAAGTGTAAAACTATTTTAAAATACAAAAAGGTTTTACTTTCATAAATTTGATTCCACAAAAACATGATACATTGGAAGTTAAAATATTCATATACATTGATTTTGAAACACAAAAAAACATAAATATCTTTCCATATCTTACGTTTATATTAAATTATTTTCATCTTTACACTAATTTTTTTATTTTATAATATATTAAATTCTATATACAAAAGCAACTCAAATACTAATCTCCATTTTCCATCTGTCAACAGTCAAGATGACTCAAAATGTACAATTCTAATCGATGGTGAGTTTTGTTTAAACTATTCATTGCAAGACGCCTACGGTGTTTGCAGATTAATGAGAAGTCGAGCATCTTTTGTGGTGGAGTGTGAATTTTTATCAAATTATAAATTCTCTCACAATTTTATAATTTTACCTGGAGTGTGATGTGGAGTTATTATTTTACTTATAGTTTATAAGTTTAAGTTTGATTAATTAGTTTAGAGTTAATTAACTATAATATATATTTTTTTAAAACTTTGAATTAAGATTGATATTGAAAAATCTTTATTTATTTAATATTTTATTAAACTTCAATTTCATATTAACATAAAATTACACTTCTCTTACATATATAAATAAATAAGATATCATTCCATCTTAACAACCAATCATTATATTATTATTTTTTCTTGACTTGAAACCAATCATCATATTATTATTTTTTAACTTAAAAAGTTTGTGTACTTTAAAAGTTTATTACAAATAAAAAAAATATCAAAATAAAATAATACTCCAATTATACTATTTATATACATTTGTGTAATATCTTGATTTTATGTGAATATAACATATTTAGAATTCCACTTCATCTTTTTATGTACAATTTATAAAGTTTCAAGATAGATTATTAATATAACATTTATATATGCTTACAAAATTATATTCATTATACACGATAACTTTGTGCAAGCTCGTGTTCTATATATAAATACAGGATATGAAAATAAAATATTATTCCACTTTTAATGTTTGCAAATTCAAAGTGGGATATCACTATAACATATAAAACCATGATATTGTTTCACCTATATACATATGTAACATACAGCAACTCAATACTTTTATGTATGGTTGTAAATTAATAAATTTTTAGTTAACAAACATACGATGTACAATAAAATAATATACTTAATAAACATACAATGTACAACATAATATACATTCTTGTAGGTTCAAGGTTTCATGTCCATGGTCAATTATAACATATTGGAAACATTAGAGAATATGATGTATCTCATGCCCTTAATATAGAATCATTTAATTTGTAAAAGAATGGACTAAAAAAAACTTCTCACAAATTGGTTTGGACCAAAAGCTTGTTTAGTAAAAAGTCTTGCATGTGATGCTATGAATCACTTAAAGATTTTTCTCACCAATACAACCTAATTTTAACATGAAATGAAATCAAATAATGATAATAAAAGAGGCGAAACTCATAAAATGCGTGGACAGAATGCATATGCAATGCGTGAAAATTAAGTGGGTAAATGTTTGAAAGGCACAAAACATATTGGGCATGAATGTTACTGAATTTTTAAAAAAAATATGTTATTTGTTTGAATAATAAATAAAATATAATTATGTTGATAGAAGTTTAGATATTATCTGAGATTTTGGATTTTCTTGAGCCAATCAACAGGATTAACTCGAGTGTAAGAAGTGTATACTCGGGATTCATTTTATGGTCGTCGTATTTTGTTATTGCGCCGAGAGGTGCTCTACAACCTAGTATGAGGGAGATCTTGTTAGTCGAGTGTTTGTCAAGTTTGTCAAGTAACAAAATAATACAAAATAAAAAGTAATAAATACTATGTCGGCCATAAACAAAAAAGAATAATCCAAAGTAAAAAGTAAATATGAGGGAGATCGTGTAATTTCTATTTCTTATGTCGGCTATAGTAATTTATTTTTACTAGGTCTCCTTGAATAGCTACTTGAGTGCAATACTTGAGCCGAGGTTTGCACCTCAGGAAAGTTGATCCCTCTCGGCACTTGATAGAGCCTAGGATTTGGATCTAGGCTGGTGCTTAAATGCATCTTTATTAAGATTTAAATAAGCTTCAGTTAAGCGGTAGTTAAAAAAGAGGATTTGTTTATAATTTGATTGCGAGCAATGTAGTTTTTTTTTCATAAAATACAATAAAATATAGTAGCAATTAGGAAAATAAAAACAATCAGTCAAACACATTTAGTGATTTTGTTAAAGAAATAATTGGTTTTCAGCACAAAATGTATTTTCAAATTCCAAAATGATTCCAAGTCTATAAGAAGAGGTAAATATCTTATCAAATAATTAGAGAGATGGAAAAGGTTAATCTATGCAATCATATATATATAGTTTTTGACATGACCATTGTGGTAAAACGACATTTCACTTGGTTCTAGCCATTCTACACAGATTGTTTCGAAGTATATTCAACACTTCAACATTCTATCCTTTATTGACTTCCAAGTATAAGTGTGTGTATATATATATATATGAAAGAGATTGACAAGAAGAAATATGTTTATATATGATCCAAATTGGATAAATATATGATTTGTCATCTATTTTGGTGCTTTTTGGGTGGAACAATTGGATGAATTATTTTGTTGGGCCCATTTTAGAGGTAGGTCGTTACAAATTTGGGGTCTAGAAGCTTCTGAGGGTCACTTGAGTGCTTAAACGTTATTTTTAGGGACGAAAATTTGTGATCATAACTCGCAACCCCTTGTCATTTTTCTACACTTTGAGGCTATTCAAATGACACAAGAAGTTCCTCAAACGGAATCGATATGAGGAAGTTATGCCTCCCGCAAGTTGACCTATCCATTTGACCACCATGGTAATGAGTGGATTCCACGTCAATTCTCTTTACCCACACATGTGGACCTAGTCACGTGTGGACTTTTGAGGACATTTTAGAGGGTCGAAAACCCTAAACCTAATCGATATTTGAAGAATCTACAAACCCTAAAAATAATCCTAGAAGACTATTGTGTTATGTTAAATATGAGGCCATTAGTCTGAGAAGGGGTTCCATTTTGATGATGTTATTGTATTGTTCCATAATTGAGCAGTAGTAAGGTAGTGGATATTAGAGCATAACAGGGGAAGTAGGAGGTCTTGTAGTAGTCGCGCCAGCCACAATGTCAAATGTAACTCCATAGTGAGTACCACTATCTTTGTACTTGCATTCCATATTGTAAAAGAAAATAGAAAGGTGTAGTCCTCACTGTTGGTTGGGTTTTTCCCCTTGGTGGGTTTTCCCGTGGTATATCTTGTTTTATTTGTGTTGATGTGTTATTTTTCTCTAGTTATTTTTGTTATCGAAATTTATTTTCTCACTTTCCATGTCATCAGCTTTGTCATGCTTATACATCATCATTGGAAGTATAAATACCATTTTCCAATCTCATTCCGTCCACATAATCTGAAGAAGTTATAAACACCCAAAAAAGTCAAATTCAAACCATGCAATTGACGATACAATTGGAGGTTGCTTCTTTTACCTTGAAAGGAGGAAGAATTATCGTAGCAATTTCCCTAAAAGTTGTGATCTAGTACCAAAAATGACTTTGAAGAAGAATTTTGTTATTTCCCACCTCCCTAATGAAGTAGGGTCCAAATGTGGAAACAACCCTTCACCTGGTCTAAAGTTAGTTATGGATCTAACTTCCAAAACCCTAATTTATCTACTAATCTATCAAGGATACGGAGAACATTCATGTTGTATCTATATATTTTTCTTGACCACCCTTATAACTATAAAAATCCATCAGTGTAACCATTACACACATAATTTTTGTATCAAACACATGTCGCTACTCTGCTGAAATTATCCCAAAAATAGAAGCAGATCATTTCATGATTTCTACTTTCACCATTGAGAAGAGTCCTTAGTGATGGTTGGATGTATATTGGAGGTCCCTAAAGGAGCTACATGAACCTTCCCTTGGAAAACTATGGACGCCCCATATCCTCTTTATTGTACTAAGGTGTGACTATTTAACTCTCTTTGTAATATTAATGAAACACATTCTTTGATTCCTTACATGTTGCCTTGGTGATGTATTTTGATTTGAAGAGTGTCGATCGATTACTTAGTATAGTATTTTATTGTTTTATTTTCCATGTTGAAATTGCTACCGAGGATTGCACAAACCTTTGGTGGTTGCTCTTTGCATGTGTCTGGGAGAATTACACACCACAATTTTCTTTTTAGTTGTAGATTATTTATCATTCCATGGAATTAAGCTACAAAAATGAATTCAATTGTAATATTCATTGTCATGAACTCTTCTAGTGGAATATCCATGACAATTTACAGATCATATTGGTCTCATAGTAGGTTTTCATTTGGTTTTTGTGGGAAATTTTAAGATCTAGGAGTTGGTGGAATAAATAAAAATACTTGAAACCCGAGCTATGACAAATGAGCCTGGTAAAGAATCGGGGGGAAAATAAGAATAGTGTTTTACAAATATGGAAATTAAAGTCATTGATATCCCATGCAATATGCCAATCATCATGGTAGTTTTGTAGAGCAAGTTTGGACCTTTTGGTGATTTTGGAGGCTCTATCTCACAGATTGAATCATAGGGGAGATCGAGAGATAGAGGTTTTATGAATCAATATCTTGTATATAAATGAAACACATAAAATGACCTAATGAAAGTCTAGTTCGAGAAGGAGAAGCAAAGCTCTTGTTCAATTACCCCTTCCTAGTAGTTATTTACCTGGTGAAAGTGGATATTGAGCCTTACCAAGGTGATATCAATGCTTTAAACATAAATACTTGGTTGTAGCAATTCGAGGTACATTTTAGTATTGACAACATAAATGAGATGCAAAAGATTTCATTTTCTCTATTGGAATTAGAGGACCATGCATTAACTTGGTGGGAAATCCACACGAAGCCGCTTAGGTATGAGGGTGATCCACAAGCAACTAAGTGGGAGGATTTCAAAACCCTCATAAATTATCAACTCTACTATTTCAGGTATGTAGAGGGAAAATAAATCTATTAGCATTACTTAAGTCAAAGGAAAGGTCTTACTGTGTAAGAGTACACCATCAAATTTAGGAAGATGGCTATTATGTTGGGTATCTATGCCAAGAATTCATATGTACCTCAAGTATCCAAGAGGTCTACACAGTCATTTATGAGAGAAAGTGACGCTCTTCATGCCAACCCGTGTCAACCATTCTCTTTACTTTTTTAGTATATTGTTGTTGGATGCATATACTTTGTAAGTCATCCTGTAGTATCTATTGATCCATAGTTTGTATTAGCCCATGGTATTGACCCATAGTGTTCGACACATATGCTTTGTAAGTCGTCCCATAGTATTATATGTCCCATGGTATTGAACCATGGTATTGGGTATAGACTTAGTATATAAGTGTGTGTTGAGGCCAATGAAGGTACCATGAAGTTATTTGTATTGAGCTTGCTCAAAGGAGGTTTCCCCATCGAAGTGGCTTGCGATCAATAAAGCGATTCTGAGTTCTGTTATTTCTTGTATCTCGTGTATTTTCATTAATTAATTGTTGCAGGTTCTTCACATCTGGTATTAGAGCACTTTCTTGGGCTCGTTGGGTGGAATTTCTGCCAATTTTTTTTCGCATTTGTTGCAAGTTTGGATCTGGGAATAATCCCTATCCGCTGAACTGTGGGAACTACTTGGGAATAAGCCCTAAAAGTCATTGTGAGGAGTACCATAGGAACCTCAAAATAGTTGGCCCATTGAGAGGACCTGCTAGTGAAAAGGGCAATGATCCCTACCTGATTGACTAGTTCTCAGCCGTGAGGTAATCCAAGAGCTGTCATTTGTGGCAAAGAGGTTATCAGTTTTACCTGGGTCGTGGAGTGAGGGTATTTCCCCAATACGCAAGCCATCAGACAACATTAGTGGCTGAGTGAAACCCCTGAACTGTTAGGAAGCCGAACATACCTAGGGTCCATAACTATTTTCAGTTGAACTGTTGTCGATCACTTCTGTGCCATTTCCAATCCATTCCGATCTGTTTCAAATATATTTTGAAACCGTTTCAGATCCAGCCCTTTTCGATCAATTCGGCGCCATTTCAGAACCATCCTAGATCCAAATCCTAGGCTCTATCAAGCACCGAGAGGGATCAAATCTCCTAAGGTGCAAACCTCGGCTCAGGTATTGCACTCAAGGAGCTATTCAAGGATACCTAGTAAAAAGAAATTACTATAGCCGACATAAGAAATAAAAATTACACAACCTCCCTCATATTTACTTTTTACCTTGTATTATTCTTTTTTGTTTATGGCCGACATAATATTTATTACTTTTTACTTTGTATTATTCTTTTTTGTTTATGGCCAACATAATATTTATTACTTTTTACTTTGTATTATTCTTTTTTAGTTTATGGCTTAAATGCATCTTTATTAAGATTTAAGTAAGCTTCAGTTAAGCGGTGGTTAAAAAAGAGGAATTGTTTATAATTTGATTGCGAGCAATGCAGTTATGTTTTTCATAAAATACAATCAAATATAGTAGCAATTAGGAAAAGAAAAACAATCAGTCAAACACATTTAGTGATTTTGTTAAAGAAATAATTAGTTTTCCGCAAAAATGTATTTTCAAATTCCAACATGATTGGACAAGTCTATAAGAAGAGTTAAATATCTTATCAAATAATTAGAGAGATAGAAAAGGTTAATCTATGCAAGCATATATATATAGTTTTTGACATGACCATTGTGGTAAAATGATATTTCACTTGGTTCTAGCCATTCTACCTAGATTGTTTCAAAGTATATTCAACACTTCAACATTCTATCCTTTATTGACTTCCAAGTATAAGTATATATATATATATATATATATGAAAGAGATTGACAAGAAGAAATATGTTTATATATGATCAAAATTGGAAAAATATATGATTTGTCATCTATTTTGGTGCTTTTTGGGTGGAACAATTGGATGAATTGTTTTGTTGTGCCCATTTTAGAGGTAGGTCGCTACAAATTTGGGGTCTACAACCTTCTGAGGGTGACTTGAGTGCTTAAATTTTGTTTTTAGGGACAAAACTTTGTGATCATAACACACAACCCCTTGTCATTTTTCTACACTTTGAGGCTATTCAAATGACACAAAAAGTTCCTCAATCGGAATCGATATGAGGAAGTTATGCCTCCTGCAAGTTGACCTATCCAATTGACCACCATGGTACTGAGTGGATTCCACGTCAATTCTCTTTACCCACACATGTGGACCTAGTCACGTGTGGACTTTTGAGGACATTTTAGAGGGTTGAAAACCCTAAACCTAATCGATATTTGAGGAATGTACAAACCATAAAAATAATCCTAGAATACTATTGTGTTATGTTAAATATGAGGCCATTAGTCTGAGAAGGGGTTCCATTTTGATGATGTTATTGTATTGTTCCATAATTGAGCAGTAGTAAGGTAGTGGATATTAGGGAATAACAGGGGAAGTAGGAGGTCTTGTAGTAGTCACGCCAACCACAATGTCAAATGTAACTCCATCTAGTGAGTACCACTATCTTTGTACTTGCATTCCATGTTGTAAAAGAAAATAGAAAGTTTTAGTCCTCACTTTTGGTTGGGTTTTTCCCCTTAGTGGGTTTTCCCATGGTATATCTTGTGTTATTTTTGTCGATGTGTTATTTTTCTCTAGTTATTTTTGTTATCGAAATTTGTTTTCTCACCTGCCATGCCATCATATTTTTCATGCTTATACATCATCATTGGAAGTATAAATACCATTTTCCAATCTCATTCCGTCCACATAATTTGAAGAAGTTATAAACACCAAAAAAATTCAAATTCAAACCATGCAGTTGACCATACAATTGGGGGTTGCTTGTTTTCCCTCGAAAGCAAAAAGCATTATCGCAACAATTGCCCTAAAAGTTGTGATCTAGTTCCAAAAATGACTTTGAAGAAGAAGTTTGTTATTTCCCACCTCCCTAATGAAGTAGGGTTGAAACATGGAAACAACCCTTGGCCTGGTCTAAAGCTAGTTATGGATCTAGCTTCCAAAACCCTAATTTATCTACTAATCTATCAAGGATATGGAGAACATTCACGTTGGATCTAGATCTTTTTCTTAACCACCCTTATAACTATAAAAATCCATCAGTGTAACCATTACACACATAATTTTTGTATCAAACACATGTCACTACTCTACTGAATTTATCCCAAAAATAGAAGCAGATCATTTCATGCTTTCTACTTTCACCATTGAGGAGAGTCATTAGTGATGGTTGCATGTATATTGGAGGTCCCTAAAGGAGCTACACGAACCTTCCCTTGGAAAACTATGGAGGCCCCATATCCTCTTTATTGTACTAAGGTGTGACTATGTAACTCTCTTTGTAATATTAATGAAACACATTCTTTGATTCCTTACATGTTGCCTTGGTGATGTATTTTGATTTGAAGAGTGTGGATTGATTATTTAGTAGAGTATTTTATTGTTTTATCTTCCATATTGAAATTGCTACCGAGGATTGCACAAGCCTTTGGTGGTTTCTCTTTGCATGCGTGTGAGAGAATTACACACCACAATTTTCTTTTTAGTTGTAGATTATTTATCATTCCATGGAATTAAGCTAAAATAATGAATTCAATTGTAAGATTCATTGTCATGAACTCTTCCAGTGGAATATCCATGAAAATTTACAGATCATATTGGTTTCATAGTAGGTTTTCATTTGGTTTTTGTGGGAAATTTTAAGATCTAGGAGTTGGTGGAATAAATAAAAAGACTTGACACCCTAGCTATGACAAATGAGCCTGGTAAAGAATGAGGGTGCAGGGAAATATGAATAGTGATTTACAAATATGTAAATTAAATTCATTGATATCCCGTGCAATATGCCAATCATCATGGTAGTTTTGTAGAGCAAGTTTGGACCTTTTGGTGATTTTGGAGGCTTTATCTCACAAATTGAATCATAGTGGAGATCGAGAGATAGAGGTTTTATGAATCAATATCTCATATATAAATGCAACACATAAAATGACCTAATGAAAGTCTAGTTGGAGAAGGAGAAGCAAATCTCTTGTTCAATTACCCCTTCCCAGTAGTTATTTAAGATGGTGGTGAAAGTGGATATTGAGCCTTACCAAGGTGAGATCAATGCTTTAAACATGAATACTTGGTTGTAGCAATTAGAGGTACATTTTAGTATCGACAACATACATGAGAAGCACAAGATATCATTTTCTCTATTGGAATTAGAGGACCATGCATTAACTTGGTGGGAAATCCACACAAAGCCGCTTAGGTATGAGGGTGATCCACCAGCAGCTAAGTGGGAGGATTTCAAAACCCTCATAAATTATCAGCTCTACCATTTCAAGTATGTAGAGGGAAAATAAATCTATTAGCATTACTTAAGTCAAAGGAAAGGTCTTAGTGTCTAAGAGTACACCATCAAATTTAGGAAGATGGCTATTATGTTGGGTATCTCTCCCAAGAATTCATATCTACCTCAAGTATCCAAGAGGTCTACACAGTCATTTATGGGAGCAAGTGATGCTCTTCATGCCAAACCGTGTCAACCATTCTCTTTACTTTGTTAGTATATTGTTGTTGGACGCATATGCTTTGTAAGTTGTCCTGTAGTATCTGTTCATCCATAGTCTGTATTAGCCCATGGTATTGACCCATAGTATTGGACGCATATGTTTTGTAAGTCGTCCCATAGTATTATATGTCCTATGGTATTGACCCATAGTATTGGGCATAGACTTAGTATATAAGTGTGTGTAGAGGCCAATGAAGGTACCATGAAGTTATTTGTATTGAGCTTGCTCAAAGGAGGTGGTCCCCTTGAAGAGACCTGCGATCAATAAAGTGATTCTGAGTTCTGTTATTTCTTCTATCTCGTGTATTTTCATTAATTAATTATTGCAGGTTCTTCACATCTGGTATCAGAGCACTTTCTTGGACTCATTGGGTGGAATTATCCCAATTTTTTTGTTTTGCATCTGTTGCAAGTTCAGATCTAGGAATAATCCCTATCCGCTTAACTGTGGGAACTACTTGGGCATAAGACCTAAAATTCATTGTGAGGAGTACCACAGGAACCCCAAAGCAGCTGCCCCATTGAGAGGACCTTCCAGCGAAAAGGGAAACAACCCCTACCTGATTGACTAGTTCCCATCCGTGAGGTAAACCAACAGCCGTCGTTTGTCGCAAAGTGGTTATCAATTTTACCTGGGCCGTGGAGTGAGGGGTACTGCCCCAATATGCAAGCCATCAGAAAACATTACTGGCCGATTGAAACCCCTGAACTGTTAGGAAGTCAAAAATACCTGGGGTCCATATCTATTTTTACCTGAACTATTTTCGATCACTTCCACGTCGTTTTTGATCCATTCCGAGCCATTTCAGATCGAGTTGTTTCAGATCCATTCTGAAATCCATAATAGATCCATCCGTTTCAAATCTATTCTGAAATTCGTTTGAGATCCAACCATTTTCGATCCATTCGGTGCTATTTCAGAACCATATATTATCGATCCCTTCCGCACCATTGCAAATCCAATTGTTCTGATTCCCTCCACACCGTTGTAGATCCATTTCTGGAAAAAAAAGAAAAAAAATATGTTTTTTCGTCTTATCCTCCTTGTTTTAACTATGTTTCCATGAAATGTCACGGACACCCCTGCAATCCCATTTTGCATATTTCATTCCTGAGGACCCTATCCCAAATTCTACTTCCCAAAGCCAGAAATCTCACATTTGTCTATTTTTAGGGTTTGCATAACTTCAATTTTCACCCGCTCGCCTCCAAATTTTGCTACAATGTTCATTCCCTATTTCTGCTTCTTTGTCACTCTTTGAAAAATTTTCCCATTCTTTCACCCCGCTTCTGAAATCCTAATTTTCTGCTTCCTTGTCCATTTGAAAATGTCCAAAACCTAGTCAAACCCCAATTACACATCAGAGATTTTCCCAAATCCAAATTTCGCTTTACTAAATAAGCTTGTGTTTGTGTTTTTCTACCCATTCCCCCCCAAAAAAATCCTCCTAGTTATGGTTATCACCTGTGCAGGAGCAAAAACCATGGAGGAAGCACCTGCAACCATCCAAACCAAACTCCAGGATCTGGATGAAAAATTTCTCGGCCTCCATCTTGAGCATTCAGCCATGAACAACAAACAACAGTCCAAATCTTCATCAGACAATGGGTTCTCTTCTTCTATCCATTTCCGTGGTCCGAAGCTTGATTTTCCTCACTTCAATGGTACTTATCTGACTGGATGAATCTATCATGCAGAACAATATTTCAGTCTGGATAATACTTTTGATGTCAACAAAGTTCCACTTGCATCATTTCATTTGGAACATGAATCTCTTCAATGGTACCGTTGGTACATCAAGGCTCATGAAGAGCCAAAATGGCAAGATTTTTTTGGCAGCTCCTTTTGCAACGATTTGGTCCTAGTGATTTTGATGAATTCACAGGAGCCGTCACTAAACTTTGCCAAATTGGCACTATGAGAGAGTATCAGACAGAATTTGAGAAACTAGCCAATCACACAGAAGCATTTTCTGATAAATTCTACAAGAGTTGTTTTATCAGTGGTCTTAAGGATGAAATCCGCTCCGAGGTTAAAATGTTTTGTCCCAACAAAATGATGGAAGCCCTGGGGTTGGCTAAGTTGGAAGAAGACAAGATTGCAACCCAACAACGCTCCAAACCCACTTTTGTTCCCTTCTGAAATATGGGTCCTCAATGACCTCCTATCCCTCCAACTCCTTGACCAACTCCT
Organism: Larix kaempferi; assembly: GCA_027924585.1. NCBI lineage: Eukaryota > Viridiplantae > Streptophyta > Pinopsida > Pinales > Pinaceae > Larix > Larix kaempferi. The sequence continues at coordinate 6,203,470 of BSBM01000124.1, read as the reverse complement.
ATCAAGCATTTGTTTGAAACAGAGATGCAGGCACAGAGAGAAAAAGGGCTTTGTTATAATTGTGATGAGAAATTCACTCGGGGACATAAATGTGTTCAACAAAAGCTCTATCTCTTGGATATGGATTCTCCGCCTACCTCTAAAATTTGTGAAGAAGCTCCATATACAATGGATGATCGGGTCGACATTCAGGAGCCACCTATTGACCCCCCATCTCAGGACGACCAACCAGAGATATCTCTCCATGCTTTATTTGGTCTCATTACCCCCCAAACAATGCGGGTTAGGGGTTACTTCAAGAAGCTTCCTCTTACAATACTCATTGATTCTTGTAGCACTCATAGCTTCATTGACCCTCGCATTGCCAAACAGGATGATTGTTTTGTCCATCCTTGCTCCAACTTTGAAGTCATGGTTGCCAATGGGGGAACCTTACCTTGCAAGGGGAAGTGTCACAATGTGTGTATCTATCTAGAAGATTATAACCTGCGCTCTAACATGTTTTCCTTGTCCCTAGGTGGATGTGATGTGGTTTTGGGAATTTAATGGTTACGCACACTTGGCCAAATCTTATGGGATTTTGCTAAACTTTGGATGCAGTTTTCAGTCAATGGGAAACAACACAAATTTACGGGATTACAACAAGGGTCTCTCTACATCATCAGTTCACATCGCCTAGAAAAGATCCTTAAGAAGAATTCACATGGTGTCATCGCTCAACTCCATTCCATTCAGATGCACCCATCAATGGTCTCCACTACTTCCTTGGATAGATGACCCAGTTTCTCTTACAACTATTTCTTTGCTTGTTGTTCCAAATTGGTTGCAATCTATTCAACAGGGCCATATCTTCTATGAAATCCATGCTTCTTCATTGGCAGGGCACTCTGGGTTCCTCAAAACATATGACTGGGAACAATGTAACTTCTTTTGGCAAGGACTGAAAATAAAAATTCAACAGATGGTGGTTGATTGTGATACTTTCTAGGTCAACACGGGTGAAATGACACTCCTTTCCGGACTATTCGAAACCTTTCCCATCCCTACACAAATTTGGACAACCATTTCTATGGATTTCCTAAAAGCGCTCCAGTGGTACAATACCACATCTAAAAGGACACCATATGAATCAGTCTATGGACAGGCACCACCGGTTGTTCTTCCATACGCCCTCAACATCTCCCCAGTTCAGGAAATTGACTCAGTTCTTTGAAATCGCGATCAGATTCTTCTCACTCTACATGACAATCTTCCCATGGCAAGAATTCGACTAAAATAACAATCCGATCAGCACCGTTCTGAGCGCACCTTTTACGTAGCTAATATGCTTCTTCTTCGTCTACAGCCTTCCAAGAAATCCTCCATGAAACTCAAAAGATGTCAGTGGCCTGGAATGCAACTCGAGGATGCTATAGGAGAACCACTCCTTCAAATTCTGCATCAATTTCCACATCTAAAGCTTTGAGGACAAATATTTTTCTAAGAGATAAGGGATGTTAGGACCCCATGTCAACCCTTCTCTTTACTTGGTTAGTATATTGTTGTTGGATGCATATGCTTTGTAAGTTGTCCCACAGTATCTGTTGATCCATAGTTTGTATTATCCCATGGTATTGACCCATAGTATTGGATGCATATGCTTTGTAAGTCGTCCCATAGTATTATATGTCCCATGGTATTGACCCATAGTATTGGGCATAGACTTAGTATATAAGTGTGTGTTGAGGCCAATGAAGGTACCGTGAAGTTATTTGTATTGAGCTTGCTCAGAGGAGGTTTCCCCCTCGATGTGGCCTGTGATCAATAAAGTGATTCTGAGTTCTATTATTTCTGCTATCTCATGTATTTTCATTAATTAATTGTTGCAGGTTCTTCAGAAATCTCTCCCAAGAATTCATATGTACCTCAAGTATCCAAAAGGTCTATACAACCATTTATGAGAGCAAGTGATGCTCTTCATGCCCAAGACATTTGATTTGGTATGTGTATAAGCACAATATCTAAAGAATATAGGAAACAAGAAGGGACAACCAAGTGGTTCCAAGAAAAATGAGAACGAAGACACTTCCAAGGAGGAAAAAAAGTGGAAATGAAAAGATTAAATTTATATATCCATGGAACATCAATGCAAGGATCTAAAAGATCACTATAATCATTGTAAAAATGTTGGTCACACTAAGGAAAAGAGTTGAAAACTACGTCCATAGTTGAACCTTGAAACCACAAGGACACAAAGAAGAAGAACATCCTAGATATAGATTTGAGCAAACAATTAGAGAGAATCTCATATGGATGAGAATATTGTTTGCACTTTAATACATAAGGATTTGAATATGAGTATCCCTGATCAAAAGGAAGAGAAGGAGATGACCAAACTATTCCATATAAAGATCTAGATAAAGAACAACAAGGTAGATGCTCTATTTGATTCTAGTTCACAAGCCAATCTCAAAGCATTTGACATGGTCAATAAGCTTGATTTGGAGGCTCAGGATCATCGTACCCCTTATCTATTTGAATGTGTAAACAAGGATGAAAAGATCAAGGTCACAAAAAAGTGTAAGACCAAATTTGTTGTTAGTGTATATTTTATTGATGAAGTGGAGTTAGATGCAGTAACATTTGACGTGTATGGTGTAATGTTTGGAATCCCCTAGATGTATATGAGGGATATAGTCTTCATCGTGTGAGAAAAATAGTATCGCTTTATCAAGCATGGGAAATCATTCATAATTAACTTACATAATGAAAAATCAAATATATAAGTAGTAAGTCCCAACAAATCCAAAACGTTTATTAGAATAAGTAAGAAATATGGTTTTCTTTTCATATGATAGAATCAATCAGGTGGTGAATTGGTAAGAGTAAATTCATCCGTAGAGGGATGTACTAGAAAATTGAAACATCAATTGGAGGAGATTCTATAGGTGTACCTAGGAGTATTACAAGAGTCTAAAGGAATACAACCTAAGATAGATGTAGAGAATGCGATACATTTATTTCTTAACTCCCTATCACCAAATATTGGGTTGTATAGATTGTTTGGAAGTAGATGAAGTGAATTAGTTTCATTGGTTTCTAGAGCAAGGGTTGATTAGAAAAGCACCTCACCTTGTGGGTCACCAATCATCATCATACCCAAGAAGGATGGAACTTGGTGGATATGTATCCACTGTAGAGCTTTGAAATTTTTTTTACAGTTGATAATTGATACCCTCTGACCAAGATTTACAATTTGCTAGACCAGTTGCAGCATGTAAATTACTTCACCAATTTGGATCTCAAATCAGGATACCACCAAATTGGTGTAGAAAAAAGACACCTAGGATATTTCCTTTAACGAAAGGAAAAAACTATATGAATGATTGGTCATGCCTTTTGGTTTATGTAATGCACTAACTATATTTATGATACCGATGAATGATGTTTTGCATCCATATTAACATTCATTTGTTATAGTGTATTTAGATGATATATTATTTTATAGCTCTACTTTGGAGGAGCACATTTCACATCTCATGTAGGTGTTACATACTTTAAAAAAACATCAAAGTCTATTGGATAGTATCAAGAAATGTGTGTTCACAAAACAGTCATTGGTGTATTTGGGGTATTTTATTGGTGGATGGTAACTCAATATAGATGCCACAAATATAGAGGCCATTAGAAAATGGGTAGTTCCTACTAATGTCACTCAATTTAGGACCTTTGTTAGGGAAACATATTACCTATAGAAGTGTATTGCTTCCTTTTCAGTAGTAGCTACATTAATCCATGACATAACAATTAGTGGCAAGTGTTTCTAGTGGGGAAGGAATCAATAGAAAGCTTTGAATGAGCTAAAAAAAATAGTCAAGCATTGATTCTCATCAAGCCCTCTCTTATATAGATATACATTTATTATTATAAATGGAGCATCCTCCATCGCCAATATATTTCGTTTCTTCTATGGCATATAAGCTAGTGATGTTTCCTCTTGTAAGAATCCCCCTATGTTGTTTAACCCAATTGTAGTTGCTTCTATTCTAAATATATTTGCATTAGAAAGATCATCTCGAATCCTTATTGGGTCTTCTCTAGTTTCTAGTCATGAGGAATGACTTGGTCCTACATTATTTTTCCTTCATAGGACTATAACTTGGAATTCATATTCTCATAGTAACAATAGCAATTGACTCGTTTATTCACTAGATATTTCCAACTTTGAAATATCTAACTTTGAATTCATATTCTCATAGTAACAATAGAAATTGGATATTTCCTTAGTGAACTTGTTTATTAACTAGATCTTTAAGTGCTTTATGATCAGCATAAAATATAAATGGATTGCTAATAAATGGTGTTAGTATTTCCGCAAGGAAAAAACATCCCCCATGATTCTCTTTCGGTTGTTGAGTATTTCATTTCAGCCTTGTTTAATTTATGACTTGCATAAGAAACTAGGTGGTCAAATTTGTCTTCTCCCACTTGTTCCAGGACTTCCCTTACTGCTATACCTGATGCATCTATATGTACACAAAATTTTTTCATCCAATTAAGGAATCATAAAATCAATGATTCGACTAATTTTCCTTTTAATAGTTCCAACGACTCATTACACCCATGTGTCCATTTAAATTTTTTGTTTATTTCTAAGAGTTCTTCCATCGGATAAGTTATGTTGTAGTATTCCTTATGAAATTTCTTTAGTACCTTGTATGATGGAATAATACTAGTATCTACTCGTAGTTAACAAGAGGCTTCAATCTGAGTATTAATTTTATTTTTGTTGAGTCGAATTTAAGTTATTCATTTACGTGTTGAAGTTGGCATTATTTTGGGTAGTTATGTCCCTTTCACACCTTTTAGTTGGTTATATGGTTCAATGAAAAACCTCTATATTTCCTGTAGTTATAATTCATCTATAATTCATCGTTTGCAAGTATATATGAAAAGTTATTAAAAAAAATAAAAATTGTCACTTCCGAGTGTTTGGTTTCTCCTTTAGCTTCTTCAACCTTGTACCATTTGTTATACAAGTTACCTAAAGTATTTGGAAACAACACATGCGGCCATGTTCTTTCATATTTGTATCATATCCTAGACAATTCTTGTTCACATCTATGTATATGAGTGACCTAGTCCATGCTAGGTACGAAGTTTTTGATCCGAACTTTTTCCACTAGCTTCCCTTCAAATATCTATATAATGTATGTCGATGCAATTTTCCATGTCTTTAGTCTTTTAGTCTTGTTTTAGTCGTAAATGTATAGACAAGGCTTTGTAGATAACCTTATTCACCAACGTTCTTTGTTAATTGATCAACATGTACCGGTGGTGAATCTCTTTCTTTATATGTTAGGGGAAGAAAAAATGTTGATTTTATATCACTTGGTATGAGGCTAGGAGTTTGACTTTCTCTTCTTTCATGAATTTGTGGAACCATTGAGATTGAGAAACATTCTTAATAAAAAAAAATGGTATTACTTCTATTCTACAACAATCTTGAGCTTTCAATCCATAATTCTCTATTTTCCAATCATATATCAGTGTGTCTTAGTTTTATCTGATAGATACATGTGTCCCAATGCATAATTTTCCCTCGTTATTAGGATCAACGATGTCTTGATCACCTTGAACTTTATATAACTTCCTTATGTCAGCATCTTCATCACAAAGTTTTGTCCACAATTTTCCTTCGTTTGGGTCAAGAGGTATTATAAATATTTCTTCTTCCCATTTAAGTTTTATTCTATCTTTTTCCAATAATAGAGTTGCTTTCATATTTCTTCCCCACGGTCAACCGTCCAAGATTGTATATGGAGCCATCCAACCAAATCAATGACCTCATAATCGACTATTGTTGATATTCCCATAATACTTGTTCGAGCATATTTAAATACTCCAATAGGTTCTATCAAGGATTGATATGCTAGTTTGATTTAACTATGAGATCTCACTAGATTTGGTCGTCCCATCTTTATCCACGCTACTCGAGGTAATATGCTTAATTGTGATTTGAAATCAACTACAACTTGATGAACTTGATAATATTCTATTTCTAGGACAACTAAAGGGTCTCGATCCTCTAAATTTTTTGCTTCATGATTTAGTTGGCCTACCGTTTTTGAATTCATGTCATTTTCTTGATAGGATTTAAAATACTTAACAACTTGAGTAACTTTCCAACTACTTATTCCTTATTGAATAGGTCGATAAATTCATTTAACATAGTGCTTCTATTCGCATGTTCTTATGTTTCTTCATGTAATTCCTCTTTTCGAACAATGTCCAGAAATAGATTTAGTGCTTCCTTGGATATCTCATTTTTATTCATGGGGTTTGGGGACTCTAGTTCTTTATTTTTTCTTACTCTTCCAATAGGATCTTCCTGGACATTGTCATTTCCTATTATGGCACCTGACCTTGTGATTACTTGTAATTTTTTGGATTTTACTTCTATGTACTTCGGGTATCTATGTAGTAGGTGGATAGTCTCTTTAGTCCAAATTTTATGTAATAATGATTTGAAAATATTCTAATGAATGATCCCATACACTACATTTTGTATATAATTTTAACTTAGTTCTATCCTATAGTGGATAGTTGGGATCGACGTGGTCAGTTTTGTAGCATAAAAAGCATTGTGATCTTCTTGGTCGACCACCAAAATGACCCTCCTTATTTCCATTTTCCCCTAAATACACTTTGGATTCCATACCCAACTTGTTGATTATATCCTCTTTGACCATTTTATCCATTGTTTTGGTAACCATTGTTTTGTTGATTTTGGTTAGCTACTTGAGTGTGTTAGACATTTATTTTGTTTCTTGCATTTAATTGGCATTCAAATCTGTTATGGGGTGTCTCTTGAAAAATGGAATACTATTTTCTCTTGGTATTCATTAAGTTGTGACAACAATCGCGGGTTACATGGTTATTTGAATATTTACAAATTTCCCAATAGCTCTCTTTATGTAATGGTCAGGTGTCTTGTTGTTGATTGGAAAGCTTCCTACAATTGTCCTTCGTATAACCTTCATGCAAATAGTTCATGCACCATAAATATGATCATTGTATAATGAGGTCTTTAATATACTTTTATATCATGTCTATTCTCTCTTCCAACCTTTTATTATAGGTTGCAGTGCACCAATCATCATCAGTATCAATACATTGAGCTATCATGAGAGCTTCCTTGTAGGTTTTCGTCTCATGCATTCTCAAAGGTGACTTGATTCTAAGCAATAGTCCTAAAATGAACCATTGGAATAGTAATTGATCATCTATCGCATACGGTATTTGACTGATAAGATTTTTAAATATGTTATCGTAATCATGAATGGATTATCCTATTAGTTTCATAATTTATTGCAACTTCTAAGCTTATAAATCCTTGTTATATTGATTTTTAAAATTGCAAAGAAAAGATGCTTGATTTCATTCTTTGTCCTATTATTCTTTTCTTTGTATCTCATGAACCATGTCATGGCTAGTTTTATTAGAGCTCCCGCAAACTATGCCACTTGTTTATATTCATTGATGATGTTGGTTGCATCCCATATCTTCGCACATAAGAACTAGTGTCGTTTGGGATCTTCGTCCCCTTTATAAACGATTATCTGTGCGGTGTGTTTGATTTCCATTTCTACTACAATCAGTATAATTTGACACGAAGTTTGGATGTCTTCGTATTTCCATCTAAAATATTGAAAGGCAACAATTATTCAACTATGTCCCTTGTTGATTGTGGCGTTTCTTCTTCTTCACTAATTTCTCTAATAGTGGCACTTTGAGGAGAATGTGGCACTCTATTGCAAATTGAAACCTACAATCTATCAATTTCTTCTCTTTAATCTGAGTCTAGAAGATGTAATTATCCAATGCATGTGACTATGCTCTATATATTATCATCCAAGGATGGATTGGTTGTGATTAATCCCTCTTCTTCCCCTAATCAACTAGACCTTCACTTTGGTAGTTCCAAAATTTTACCTTCCATTCTTTTCCCTTTCCTTTTCGTCGAAACAAGGACTTGCATCTTCTCCTAAATCTTCCCTTATTTTCCTTCCTTTTTCTCTTTTATTTTTTTTGATACTTGCTCTTGTTTTATGTGCTAAAATTTTGACTGGATCTCTACCAGCTTGTGTTATTTCCTAGTTCCCCTTCTCCTTTCTATATATGTTGACTAGGGTGTCTCTTTTATTGGAAACTCATGGTAAAGAAACCCTGCACTCCACTTTCTTCTTTTCATATTCAATAGAAATAGGTGCATTCCACGATGGTCAATGTTCCACAATATGTCAAACCTCTTTTTCAATCAAGAACTTATGAAGAAGTTTTATTGTTGTGCATAATAAACTATCATGGAGGTCATCGTAGAATCCCACTTTTACATTGGCAATGAGACTTCTTTCTTCAAGCACTTATTTCTCACAAAACGCATCTGCAATCTTCTCGATCCACTTGTAAATATTAGTTTGATCTTTGTTGTTCATACCATGTAGTAGTTCTTTATCTTCTTTACATGGTGTCATCTATGGTGTTCTCAATAAATCTATGGATTAGCATAGGAACATACTCTAAGAATTTTTTATGGGTCTCAGTAAAAAATATTTCCTCTGCTTGTGCAATTGTCAGTCACTTCCTTTTAGTGTAGTTGTTGATGTCACTTTTAATTTTTCTGTATCACCAACCATGCACATCTTCAAGTGTCAATATTTTTGCATACATATCTCTATATGTCATCTTGACTATAGGTTCAGGTCTTAGAAACAGAACCAATGTTTCAATCTAGGTGATTGTAGTCATTATTTACCATTGATACACATTAAGAGAGACATACATACATAAACTAGACAATAGTATATATGATTCCAATAATCTATTATATTATTGTTAAAATGACACATTACAACATAAATTAATATCCTTTTTATACATATGAACCAACATATAACTATACTTGGCTGTTCACATATGTTGGTTGACCTGGTAGTCTAGTCAACTAGCTGATTGTCAGTCAATTGGTGGGCCTAGTTGACTAATTGACTAGGCCCTTCCAGTATAATGCTCTGTCAGGTCCCATTCCATCAATACAACTCAAGGAAGGGAACATGAATAAATATATGCTCTTTCAAACTCTATCCCCATCATCAGTATATGCCATCATAATAATTAGACACATGTGTGCAGATGCATAATCAAAATGAACACAGCGGAAATAAACACTATTCACACACATCTATTGTACATTTATTTGCATAATCAGAACAATCTTCAATTAAAAACATTGCATTTAATTAAAATACAAGAGAATACTTATCTTAAAACATGTTGTTCTGAGCAACTGGCTATGCAACTACAACAATCCACCCAACCATAGGCCAACTGTTCTCATCAATCTCTCAACACAATTGCCACCCCCCGATATGGGCATGATTTCCAAAAGGAAATGGAACCCATAAAATTATGCACATCCAAATGAACACCACAGCGTATCCAATCCATCCCATAGTTGGGTTTATCACGATATCAAGACATTAGAAAGGAAGGAATTGCTAAGCTAGTGAGCTCAACCACAGAACTATCAATACCTCTACAAGATCTAGCTAGCTTGTCCCCCACAATAACTACAAACCCAACACAAGGAATTATCCCCTTGGTTTCTCCATAGTTCCTCAGGCCATACCTTCCCTTCTAGTGCTCTTCAGGGTGTGCATAGTAAGGCAGCCAAAGCCCTATCATATTTGGCGAGGTTACTCTCTTCACTAGGTTTATCAAGCTGATTCTAAATCCTCTTCTACTCTTGTTTTCCTACAAACACAAGTTCAATCCAAAACAAGGGATCTATATAATAGCAAGACACAAATGTTGGTTATGGAAAATGTTTTAAGGATGGGATTTACCAAACAGGATTTCTATGAGTGCTCCCAAATTTGTGGGCACACCAAAAACAGATTGGGAGAGGGGAAAATGAACACAAAGAACAAAATGATTTTTCCACGGGTATATGAACATTCAAATGTCCAAAAATGACCTCTATGAACCCCCAACTCGAGTTCCCTTTCCTCCCAATCGTTCCTAAACCCCAAAACATATTTTTTAGCTATAAAGTGAAGGAAAAATCAAAAATTTCATGGAGGAAAACACCCAACCAACAAGATGGACGTGATAGAGAAAAACTCCTTGATGAATAATGGATTAGGGAGAAAAATTGTGGGTATTTTATTTCCCGGGAAGGAAAACACATTTTTCCAAAATGATGGCTTGCCCATACACTAAATTTGGACAACCATGCTCTCCATTTCCCAAAACAATAACTATCTCAAGCAACTCTTGGAAGAATTAAATGATTGGGTACAAAAGTAAACATGGGTAGTTAATGGTTCATGGGTTCTCTCATTGACACTTGTCTTGACACTATTGGCTTCAAGGGTTTGAATATTTCCCTCCCTATTCCTTGTAAAAATCATGCCCCATACTCTTGTTGCATTGCATAGTTGGTTGTGGGTATTTTTATTAAAATACATGTTTACATCACATTTATAATTTCTATTGTTCCATGCTAGCACTTGATCCACATCAATCGATATTTTATTTCCGATATGAGAACGATAAATTGATGGCATGGACTTGGCCTTGATCTCCTTGCCATGATTTTATAGCGATATTACATTATTTACATGTTAAGTGCAACGGGGTCAAACTCGGCGTGTTGCAAGCTCTAGATAGGTTAAGTAAAGTGTGGGAATTTACTCTAAAAGGCAACATCACTAGAACTCTGATGGTTATCAACATTGATGTCAGTTTCCCATGCAACCAACTAGCTAATTGAAACCATGTACTTATTTTTACTTCGTAATATAATTAGAACACTTTAGCTTAAAAGAAAATAGCAAAGAGTTTGTGTGTAATTTTATTGTCATGATGCAAAGATTTAATTAAGTTTAATATTTACGAAGAGAAGGGGTTATGCTGGGTTTTTACCCAATTTTTCCATATTTAATCATCAAATACAATTAATTTTTAAAATAGTACGCCACTACTGAATTTCAATTAATTTCAAAACTGTCAAATTTTTGGGCAAGTTGAAAAAGTGCTAGTGTGCACATAGAGACATATTCAATTAAAAATATTAAACAATGTTGAGGCATTAAAGATGACTATTGGTAATGATTGATAAAATTCTGATGGTACCAATGTCATGAGTAGTGTGCACATTCAACTTGAAACTTAGTAAATGGGTATTGTTAATAATTTAATAGGTTAAATTCTAAACAAGGAAGATGGGAACTACAAGTTGTGAATTTAACCCTCGACAGCATAAGCATAAATGCATCCTATTTGGAGGAGGATTTGACAAAGGACTTTATGTTAGTGGTGGCTATTGGGCTGGTGCAAGGTAATGATACCCAATTATGACATGTTAGTTGCAATGACATGCTGGAAAAACATAAATATTATCATTAAAATGAATTATTAGAGGTACCTGCAAAACATTTTCGGATTAGGTGTAAAAAGATGAAACATAGAAAAACGGATGACCTTCTAGAATATATAAGTTTTATTTATGGAAACGTGGCATAACCACCCCAAAATGTCATTATTTTAAGATTGGTATGTTATTTTTTCTCTAAAACATAAAGCACATGTTTTGTTGGTCCACCTCTTTGTTATCTAAATTATCAATTTATGAGGAAAAAAAAATGTAGAGGCGCAGACAACAGAAGAATATTTTGCGGGGCTATTTTTCCAAAATTTTAAAAGTTAATTTTATATTTTTTTTAAATTACTAGAGTCGCTGAAGCCTTAAAACGACATGGTCAAGTGTTGGTTCACCATATCATGGTCTGAACATAATATATATATATATATTTATCTTGTAGGTATTCTTGTACTCTTGTGTAGGTTCTTTTCCGTTCTCGAAATAGGTAATCCAATCAAAAGTTATAAGCCAAATAAACGACCTATGTTTTTTAGAAATTCGACATGAATGTATTTAAAAATGAATTAAAAATACAAAAACAATAACATATCTATTCAAAAAATATATAGTTAGAATCTGCACACAGAGATCCACAAGTGTGTGCAATTTCATCTGTAGTTCACAAGTGGAGCATATGTGGAAATAAGTGTGAAAAACATGAAGTTACAAAAATTGGTCTGTTCTGCCATAAATCAGATCGAGCCTCAAGGTTTGGCAATCCGAAGCTAATACCAAACCTGCAAGGGCACCAAAAAAAATTTGAATCCAGAAATGCATGCAAGAGCAGAAGCGAGCACGCGCAGAAGCGCACATGCATAGAAGTGCACATGTGCAGAAGCGTGCACGCGCTAAAGCACACATGCGTTGTTGTGTACACACATGTAGATGCACACACTTGTTATAGCATGCACGCATTGTTGTTTGCACACATGTAGATGCGTGCACGCGTTGTGTTTTACACTTTAATTTTTATCTATCTCTCCCTAACCCCCCCCCCCTTCTCTATTACCCCACCCCTCTTCTCTTCATATCCACCCAATCCTCCCCCTCTATTCCACTCTACCCAATCCCTCTTCCCTCCCTCACCCCTCTCTTCTCTCCTTCACCATAAGAGTTAGGAGATATATTATTACACAAAATCACTAACTCGCATTATCCTCATGTACATATAAATATTCATCCTTGTAACCATAAATCCATGACCCCCATATCTCAATCCCGAAACCCTTTACCATTATGCCCTAGCCACTGCGATCCCTAGTCCCCAGTACAACTAACCATTGTAACTCTTGGCCCACTATAATCCTAAACTAGTATAGCCCCTAAAAATCCTAAATACTAACACATAATGATATATATCCATTAACCCCTATATCCCTAACAACAAAATCCTAACATCTAAAGTGTCTATTCAAATAAAAATTAACCCCTAACCCTTATAACCTCTAATTCTCATCAACCCTAAACTCTATCATCAAACACCCAACACTTAAAACCTATAACCCATAGGTAGTTTAGAGAGATAGTTAGAGAGAGAGAGACCTGAACCTTCGGCCCTAAAGGAATATTCTATCCATAAGGAGCTATGATGATTTCCTCCACTAACCACACATGACCTCTTAATGGTATCATTGGCCTATGATTAAGGATGTTGATACTATGAATTTGTTTTACACAATATGTATGCACCATGCTTAATCAAGGCTTTTGGAATGATGTTTTATGGAAGAATATCATGCCTTTGGCCATAAAGAAACCATTTAGACATCCAAGGCCATGAACAATGTCTAAAAGCACCAAGCAAGACTTTACAGGGGTATCCATTGTGCTAGATGTATCACAGTCTTTGAGACCAAGGGCATTGGACATGGTCAAGGGAGGAGATCTAAGACTCGAGCCTTAAAGGAATATTATATGCATCTAGGGCTAAGAAGGTTACCTCCACCAACTACACATGGCCTCTTGAGGTATCATTGTCCTGTGATTGAGGATGGAAGTGAGAT